>PVJS01039638.1:0-18804 GCA_004027185.1 Glis glis
GATTACAAAATTATGGGAAATACACACAATGGAATTCTACTCAGCAATAAAGAAGAACAAAATAACAGCATTTGCAAGAAAATGGAAAGATCTGGAGAACATTATGTTAAGTGAGATTAGCCAATCACAAAAAAAGAAGGGACATATGTTTTCATTAATATGCGCAACCTAGGGAGTAGTGGGGACACAAAAGGGACTCGAATGACAACAGAGAACCCTCAGTGGTGCAAGGGAAGGGGTACAGGCAAGGGGAAGGGCAAGAAAGAAGTGAATCTATGGAATTACTATCATAAACAATGTGTACATATGAGATTATACCAACATCATTCTCAGTGCTACCTGTGTGGGGGGGGGGGACACCAAGAGCTGTGTGCATGTATGTTAACACCAAGCTGATACTCATTGTGATGTGAGACTACAATGCACCAATAAAAACATATTAAAATAAATAAATAAATAATTAAATGTGTTTTCCCCCATATATGTATTTATTGGTGCATTGTAGTCTCACATCACAATGTTTTTCAGACTGATAGTGACATATATGCACACAGCGCTTGGTGAGCTTTACCTTGGCTCCCTCCCCTTCCCAATACATGATATTGAGATTGGCATTGGTATCCCCACATATGTACATAACATTAATAGAAGTTTTCTTTCAAAAGTTTATTTTCCTGTTGTGAGGGAGAATCTACTATTCACCTTTATAGAACTATAAATCCATGGCATATCCAGTCAATTTACCAATCCAGTTAAAATTGCGTATCATTTGTGATTGCTTCTTTATTTCTTTTTTTTATTTATTGGTGCATTGTATTCATACATCTTGATGGTTTTTAGGGCGGTAGAAGTATACATGCACACATAGGTCAATTAGTCCTCCCCCAATTCCCACCCCCATAATGACTCAAAATTAGGAGAGAATTTCTTCCTGTTTTAGAGCATGCTTTTTAGATTGCAGGTTGTAATCAGTCCGTGGGTCATGACATCCATTTAATGGGTGACAAAGGGCATTAAAATGAAATAGAGGGGGGGAACAGCATGCTTGAAATAAGTGAGATTTTTTTTCTTTTTAGTTAAACATTTGTTTCAGATCTGTCTGGCTCATGATGTAAGAGACCACTGTTCTGGGTTCTAGGAACAAGAGCTTGTTACCTTAAGAATCCCTCAATGAATTATCCTAATTCAAACTGGATTTTAGCGTTTTAGAATACTCTACTGAATCCACAGGATATTGTGGTTACAATTGGAAAACCTTCCCATCAATTATTTTGAAAAGTACTTTGCAAACAGTTAAGTGTGAGCATTTCCCCTTGAAACATCAGGAATGTAAAGAAAGGTTATGACCAACATCCCAAGGTGAATGAATTCAAATGAGAAAGAAGTTGTTGGCTTAAAAGCTTGGATGAAAACTTCCCCAGTGTGAACACCACTCAAAGAAAACAGAGTAAACTAAGAGGGAGCCATGATGGCTCTTCTTATCTGTGGGATTACGGGGTGGTAAGCAGGTTGTCACTGACAGTGTCTAATATCAGCCAAATGGTAGGACTGGTACTCTGAGAGGAACGGGCTGCTGAAGCTGCTGAACAACAGAATAGGGACCAGTCTAATATTTGTTAGAAAAAGAACCCAGAAATTTTAAAGGAGGTGGAATAGTAACGGAGATGGGAAACTCTAATTATTGGATTCTCTTTTGTTTTTAATAAAGAGTTTGTATTACCTCATTAAATATCACAAATTGGTTTTCTAATCCAGGATCTTGTTTCTGTAGCCAGGTAACTCATAGATCTTATTCATCAGCCTGCCAAATGGTTCCTTTCTTGGAAACACAGCTGCCATCCAATTTTTTTTTTTGATACCCTTGTTTTGAACTGTTGGGGCTTACAGAATCAAAGTAACTGGATTTGAAACAAGTTCACTATCATTTCCTTCAAGGATTAGCTCATCCTTCTGGGCTTGAGATACTGATCAAGCAACATCCAAACTGCAGATGTATTTCTCACCCAAGAAATTTTGGATTTCAACAAGAGAGCCATTCTCCTGAATAATGAATGACATGGATGGGGAAGTGAGCATACTCAGGCCTTGCCCTGTAACGGAGCCCAGAGTAACACCCCGGATCATGTTCTGTGGGTGAACAGAGATTGTGTACAGTAGCCAGTTCCTTTCTATTTCCCCACCAGCTGTCAACTCGAAGCCTCTTTTTCTTTCCAAGGAGGCTAAATTCTACAGTCTCCAGAGAGTTCCTCTTGGGTCCTTCACAATTACTATGTGTGCCTCCAGAGTGATGTCAACATTTTCTGAAATTTCGACAGTCTGATTTCGGAGAATGCTCTTCATTCTCACAGTGGAGGTGGCAGAGAGGAGGACAACTCTTTTTCCCTGTCCATTAATGTCTTTTCTTTTTCTTTCCTATTTTTCCTTTGAATTTCTTTTTAATGTGTGCTTATTAGTTATGCTACCCCTTCCTTGGTTGCTAAAGTACACTATATTTCAGGATGCAGTTGGAGAACCTATATCCTACATCAATTTCCAAGGAGGCAGGAGGCCACAGTTATTAGAACTACTTATGACATCTCTGAATGACTGAGGTTTTCACATTTTATCTTCATATTTTGACACAACCACTAAAGAAATTCTTATTTTTCTTCTGCCTCTACATTGAGAAGGCAGAACTAATATAATATACACTGTCCATTAGAGAAGAGTGTCTAAGGGTTTAATCTACCCAGTTCGGTATTCTGATTTATGAAAGAATTTCTTGAAACCAGTGAATAGCAGCATTTGCCCTTCTTTCTCAAGAAAGGAAGGTTTGCTATGTTCTGGCAACCAAAGAAATAATTAAGCTAATTTCTCCATGGACCTTGGAAAAAGTGGCAACAAATAATGGATTTGTCCTTTAAGAGACATTTCAAGCAAACATCTTATCAGCTACAAATCCATTTAAGGCAGTTCCAGATCAGCCATAGGCTATTTTTCTCATTAAGGTAGTGTTTAAACTGTTGTATCCAGACAGGAGACATATCAGACAAACACCTGCAAGAAGAACTGGTGAAGTATTGATTTTTCATCAGTCAAAAAGTTTGCTAAGCAGATGAAAAATAATTTGCCTTCACAGTGACATTTTCCTGAGGTTTTGCTAGTGGGTAGGCATTGCTTTTCCTTTAACACCAAAATTTTAATTACCAGAAAAGCCACGGATATGTTGGTAAATTAGAGGTCGTATCAGAACAGTAAATTCATTTAGGTTTGAATAATTTTTCATTTTGTCTCCTTCCAATCCTTCAGCCTTCTCCTCTCCCCACATGACCACACTTTCTTCTGTTCATATTAACTCTATTATAGCATTGGGTGCCTGTAATCCCAGTACTTGGAAAGCTGAGACAGGAGGATTGCAGGTTCAAAACCAGCCTCAGCAACTTAGTGAGGTTCTCAGTAATTTAGTGAGACCCTGTTTCCATATAAAAAATAAAATTGATCTGGGAGTGTAGCTTGGAGGTAGAATGCCCCTGGGTTCAATCCCTAGCACCACAAGACAAAACAAAACCAAGCAAACAACGACAACAAAAAACAATGGCTGTATCTGGCTATTTCATTAAGTTTTGTATTTGTTCAGTGAGAAAAGGAAGCAGTATTTTGTAACAGGGAAGGACTGATTGGGGATATAGCGATCTGGGTTCTGTATTTCTTTTGATACTCACTTCATAAGAACCCTTGGAGGAAAATCATTTTATCAATAGAGATGTCAAAATTAAGTGCTGTTACAGATGACTTCTAAAGTGCATTTCACTTTTAAAATCTCCTTGCTTGTCCACTATCAATTTTAAAGTTCTCAATGAGTTTGAATAATTGTTGCCTGTCCCACACTGAGGGAGAATCTTTGGTTAGAGTTCATTTAGCATAAACTCCTTCTCCAAGCAGGGACATTCTTATAGGATCCTAGACCAACAACCATTTCACTGTTGCTGGGCTACTTCAGGTGACACAGTGCTCTATCTAGAAAGGGATCTTTATTTCCTTCTGGGGCAGTAAAAACTGTGACTAAGTTTTTTATGCTAAGATATCGACTTTACTCCACTGCCTCATTTTTTCTAGTTCCGTCCTCTAGAAGAACTCAAAATAAATTCAACCCCTTCTGGTTTCTTCACCTCATATTTGTTGCTCTGGCTGTCTCATAGCTGAACATCAAGAAGCACCCCGATTTCCTTTTGGGGAGCACCTCTATTGTATTTTGTCTTGGAAGAAGAGGTGGATGAAAGATACTGGGGCCTCTCTTTTTTCTTTCTTTCTTACAGCCGGAGCCAAAAATTGATTTAGGTCTTACTCATTGAATATTCTCCAATGGAATTTTGATTGTTGATTGAGAACTCTACTGCAAGAGCATGGGGCAGGCGCTGGTCATTCTTCATTATCCAGAGTGACAGGAGTGTGGGACCAGATGGCTCCTGCATGTGGTCCTCATGGGCTTTGGACTCCCCCGTCCCAGAGCTGACTTCATCTTTACCGAACCTGATTCTTCCACCACCTCTAGATTTTGTGAACACATTTCCCCTCTGATATTAAGATAGCCCTCATTAGGTATAACTAGAAATTTTAATAATAGGCCTAGAGGCTGGAAGTCAAGATGCATGGATGAAATGTATCCACATATTTGGAGGTCAATAACATTATGTCTGTGTATTCGTTTCCTCAGACTTTGGGCCCCTTTCTTTTGACATTGTCCTCAGACCTTTCAGCATCTTTTCGATTTACAGTCATACTTAGCTAAAATGTCTCTTTTCTCATTGTTTTGACACCATTCTTTCAACAGTGTAGATTAGGGTTGAAATGGTTTTTGATGTGGCAATATTATACTTTTGGTATAGGTGTATTATCAATTAAAACTCTGATCTTGGTCTTTGGTCTTCCCTGTCCTCTACAGAACATATATACTTAACCAAGTGATTTTTCAAACCCAATAAAGTTTTTTTTTGTCTTATCAATCTTGTCTGTCTTGGTCTTAGTGAATGCAAATTCTATCATATTGCTCATCTTTTAAAAAAAACACACCTAGTTTGAGTCATCTGAAAATTTGACAACTCTGCTTTTTGCCATTTGGCCAAAGTTTGTTTATAAGGATGGGTTCATGGTTTAAATTCTTCGGAGGATCCCTAGTTTCTGGAAGAATATGTAATAAAATATGTAATAGAATAGAATTTTGAAAGATGCAACTGGAAAAAGTATCATGCTAGAATACATGTGGAAAATGCTACATATTAAATCACACCTTTTGAGACACACCGAGAGAGAGAGAGAGAGAGAGAGAGAGAGAGAAAGAGAGAGAGATGATTAAAAACTTTGAGTAGAATTGAATTAGAAACTACCTTCCAGATGGACATTCATGAACTAATTTAGCATTTCTGAACTGTTCCACTAGATATTCCTTGCTCAAATAAATTAAGACAGGCTGGCAAAAATGAAGTCATTTGCTGCAGGACTTTCAGAACTATGTATATGCTGATGTATAATGTGAAATCTATAGATAAAATATTCAGTCTTTCTATAATCTATTAGACCACAAAGGCATCTTTTTTCACAGAGCATATTGAAGAGTGTATGGTAAATTTGGTAAAACTGTGATAGTAAGTGTTTGGGGACCACGGTTATGACACCATCTCCGTATCTGTGCCTGGCTTTCTAATATCAAATTTTGTGAATCGATCTAATGAATGACACACGTACTCTAGTACTATGAGCAAACATTAAATCTACTTCTTGGAAAAAAAAACAGCTTTTAAAAATCAACTTCATTGAGTTCAAATTAACTTTATTATTATTTACATATAACAAAATGTGTTTCTTCTAGGAGTCTTGTCCTGATAAACCCATCATAAGTTGAAAACACCATAAATCAAAACTGCTCTTAATCACGTAATCTGCCAAACTTTACAGCTTAGCAACACAGCGCCTTGTAGAGTACCCGTTGTTTCCCTCTTGGTTGCATGGCTGGGTGGGCGCTCTGGCTGGCTGCTGCTGCCCAGCATTGAGAGCTTGTATTGTAGTGCACATTGCTCTCCAGAGAAAAGAGCAAAATTTAAAGTTTGATTTCTACTAACACATATCACTTTTGTATCATGATAAAGTAAAAAAAAATCATTATGTTGAACCATCATAAGTTGGAGACCATTTGTAAACACACATATACACAAATATATATTGGAAATTGTACATATACACAAACATATATATACATATGTATATATCATATTTTGGACATATATTTAGATATTTTCTCCTGCCTGTGGTTTACCTTTTCATGTCTTAAATGATGTCTTTTTTCTTTTGTGCTCTTGCCTCTTTTTAGCCTTTCTAACTACTCTTTGCCTACTTTGCGGTCATAAAGGAAGAAGTTCATTTTCCCCTTGGATTTTTGCTTTGGCTCCTTTCAACTATTGTGTTAAGACTTGGTCACATTCCCTTCCCTTCCCTTCCCTTCCCTTCTTTCAACACACTCACTGTGAGTTGGCTGGAACAGCTTCCAGTTGTTGGGACTCTGCATTAGATAATAAGGCAGGACAACGGTTAGGCCCAGTGTAAAACGAACATAGAGGACATTTATAGCATGAAAACCCCTATACCAGACGAGCACTCTGCGAGGCTTTTCTTATCCACCTTGCTAATGAAGCTTCTAAAGGTCCTCTCTATAGTGCACCGTGGGAATTTTCTTCATGGCCCACTTATCTTTGATCATCTCGTGTATTTGCCTGTTTCTCGTCCGAGCTGTACATTAGACTAGAAGCTTTTTTCATCTTGTTCATTGTGATGAATGAATAAATGAACCAGTAGAGGCCAGGGTGCCATGTGGCTGACCATACTGACATCTGTGTGTGGTCTGTGCTCCCACTACTTTAGACTTTCCCTCGCTGTCACTTTCACCCACTGCTGCACATTCGTAAATTACTATATGGGGGCAAGACTTTTGCATGGAATTGCTAACCCCATTCCTTTAGGGGGGCAATCTCTCTCTTTCTCCACTTGAATGAGAACTGAGATTCTCTGCAACTTCTATGTTCACCCTTTCATTGGTAAGGGAGAATTCAGGAGAGGGGTAATGGGGGAATTATTAAGAAGATTGCTTTTTTTTCTGTAATTTCCTCTCTAGCCTTTTAGATGGGTAATTAGCAACAGAATATTGGTTTTCTTAGATTGTTGCCTAGTAGCATAAGCTTGGTTAAAGTGGTCCTGCTGGCATTCTAGAAAAGGGTTTCTTTTACTGGTGTTTATCATTCAGCTGCTGAAATTCACACTGGGTGAAAATTGGCATGACAGCCCTCAGCTCGGTTGCAACTTAGGAGAAAACAGATTCTGCTTTGCTTAAATTGTTTTCGATTGACTGGGTAAGAATAAATTAAAGGTTCTCGTAGGTAATAGCTTCTGAATTCAATTAAAAATATCATCAGGCAGCTGCTTTCTTTTTTTTTTCCTGCAAGTACAGAAATGATTTTGAGCTACTTAATT
Source organism: Glis glis (assembly GCA_004027185.1). NCBI lineage: Eukaryota > Metazoa > Chordata > Mammalia > Rodentia > Gliridae > Glis > Glis glis. The sequence goes on from PVJS01039638.1 coordinate 7,498, forward strand.
GATTTTCTTATGAAGTTTCTTGACTGACAGATTGAGCCTAATTCCCCCTCAACGTTTTCCACTCACACTGATACAGGAATAGGGGATGGGAATCGGAAGAAAAGTGTAATTACCCTGCTAGGGTAAGACTCTCAGAGTTACAGTCTTAAAGGTCAGTCCATTTATCTCTTTGCGTGTCCATTCATTCAAACATTGATGTATTGATCAAACATTTATCTCTTAATTTGGGCCTGGTTCGCTGCACAAGCACTTAGTACTTATCGCACTTGGAAGTTTTTGTTTACGAGTGACCCTAGTTTGTTAGTCTATAAGCTCCAGACACTGGGGAGTTGTGATGGTTTCATTTACTGATGGATAGTAAGTACCCAGAATGGTGAATGGTGCATAATGGAATTTCAATAAGCATTTGGTGGGAGGATGGAAGGAAGGAAGGGAGGAAAAAGGAAGTTAGCAAGGACAGGAGCTTAAAGACATAGATTATGATGTTTTCTTTGCTTTTGAGAGTTATGGGACATCAGGTGGAAGGAGGCTGGAAACACACATACCAAGGAACCAAGGATCCAAACTTTTCTCTTTTTCAATACAGGTCAGAGGAGGCTCCACAAAAGGTTTCCCCTTAGCCATGTAGGCAAGTCACATTTTCTAAAGCAAAAGGGATAATCACTGGGCTTCACATTATGCCATAGGCTTAGGACATGATGGTCAGGCTGTTTATTTTCACCCCGGGAAGACAGTACTGGTGCATATTCTTCTCTAGCTGGTAGTAAGGGGGTAGCCTCAGAGCAGGGAGCTTGGAATTCCACTCCACCTCCACTAGTCGTGAGACTGCGGGCAGCTTGCTTATTCTCCCGTGCCTCAGTTTCATTATCTCAGAAATGAGTTTAATGATGGCAGGAACATCTACTACACTGCACTTTGTGAGGCTTCAATGTGCATCCACGTGAATGCACTTGATGGAAACTAGTTATTTGAAAGTAATTTGTGCTGATGCTATGAAGAAGAATTGGAACAATTTTGCATGCTTCAACCCAAAAGGCCTTTATCTAATTGACAAGAAGAGACATTGTAAGAGAAGTTAACTGCCAAGCTGCACATATTACATGATTCTATTTTTCTCAGGATTAAAACCAGTCAAAACTGGTTGATGTAAGTATATGAAGGATGGAAGGAAGAGTGAGAGGGACTTCTGGGGTGCTGGTAAATTCTGTCCCTTTACCTGGTGGTGGGTGATCTCATGGGTGGTGATATGTGATGACTAATTGATCTGTACACACTTAGGATTTGCACCTTTTCTTTATAGGTCTTATGCTTCAGTGAAATAAAATTTAAAATATTATACAAAAATGATGAAAAAAATCACCCATAATTCAATCACTCAGATAAAACCACTATTAACATCTTAGAGCCGGGCGTGGTGGCGCACGCTTGTAATCCCAGTACTTTGGGAGGCAGAGACCGGAGGATCCGGGTTCGCGGCCAGCCTCAGCTCTCACTCTCTCTCTCCCTGTCTCTCTCTCTCTCTCTCTCTCTCTCTCTCTCTTCTTAGTGAGGCCCTCTGCAACTTCGTGAGACCCAGTTTCAAAATACAGCATAAAAAATAGGGCCGGGGGTGTAGCGCGGAGGTAGAATGCCCCTGCGTTCAATCCCCGGTACCGCAAAAAAAAAACAAAAACATTATTAACATCTTAGTTCCTGCTTTTCCAAATTTTTTGTCTTTCATATACAAGTCCATACACATATACATAGATGAGAAAAAAATGGATATAAATGTAGACACAGACACACATTTCATAGTTTTATATAAAAATAGAATTTCACTATATTCACAGAATTATTTTATTTTTTATGTGTAAATGTTACACTTTTTTATTTTTAAATTTTATATACTTTTATTGGTGCATTATAGTCACACATCATAATGTAAATCATGTTGACAGTGACATACAAGCACACAGCACTTGGTGCCCCCCTAGGCTGCCTCCCCATCTCCCCCTTCCCCATAGAGAGTACTGAGATTGACATTGGTATTTTCCCATATGTACACAGTCAATGGTAGTAATTCCTTCAATGAACCTCATTCTTCCCCTTCCCTTCCCTTAGACCACCTCCCTGGCTCCACTGAGGTTTCTCCTCCATTATCTGGAGTCCCTCTGGTATCCCAATGACTCCCTTGCTTCCTCATATTAGGGAAAACATATGACCCTTCACTTTCTGTAACTGTCTAATCTTGCTTAACATAATGCTCTCCAGGTCCTTCCATTTTCTTAAAAATGACATAATTTTGTTCTTCATTACTGCTGAGTAGAATTCCATTGTGTGCATATCCCATAATTTTGTAACCCATTCATTTGTTGATTGACACCTAGGTTGGTTCCATAATTTGGCTATTGTGAATTGTGCTGCTATGAACATGGGTATGTATATATTACTGTAGTTCTCTGGTTTCAACCCCTTTGGAAAGATACCCAGAAGTGGTATAGCCAGATCATATGGTGGATCCATTCCAAGTTTCCTGAGGAATCTTCACACTGATCTCCATAGTGGCTGAACTAATTTGCAATCCCACCAACAGTGTAGAAGAGTTCCTATTTCCCCACATCCTCGCCAACATTTATTATTTTTTGACTTCTTGATGATTGCCATTCTGATTGGGGTTAGATGGAATCTCAGTGTAGTTTTGATTTGCGTCTTCCTGATCGTTAATGATGTTGAACATTTTTTTCATGTATTTGTTGGCCATTTGTATTTCTTCTTTTGTGAAGCATCTATTCAATTCAATTGCCCATTTCTTGATTGGGTTATTTATTTTTTCAGTCTTAAGTCTTTTAAGTACTTTATATACTCTAGATATTAGTCCTCTATCAGAGGAGTAGCTGGCAAAGATCTTCTCCCATTCTGTAGCTCTCTCTTTAGACTCTTAATGTAGCTCTCTCTTTCCTTTGATGAGCAGAAACTTTTTAATTTAATGTCATCCCATTTATTAATTCTTGTTTTAATTTCCTGAACTTTGTGGGTCTTGTTGAGGAAGTTTCTACCTGTGCCTATATGTTGGAGTTTGAACCTATATTTTCCTCTAGTAGCTTCAAAGTCTCTGGTCTAACTTCCAGGTCTTTCATCCATTTCAAGTTGACTGCTGTGCAGGGTGAGAGATAAGGATTTAGTTCTATTTTTCTACAACTGGATAACCAGTTTTCCCAACACCATTTGTTGAAAAGGTTGTCTTTTCTCCAATGTATGTGTCTGGCACCTTTGTTGAAAATCAATTGACTATTAAGTGTGTAGATTTGTTTCTGTAGCTTCTATTTTGTTCCATTGATCTATGTGTCTGTTTTTGTGCCAATACCATGCTGTTTTTATTACTATAGCTCTGTAGTATAATTTGAAGTCAGGAATTGTGATGCCTCCTGCATGGTTCTTATTGGTGAGAATTCAATCTAAAAAAATCGGTAGCTTTTCTAGATGTCAACCATGAATCCACTGAGAAAGAAATCCAGAAAACAATTCCATTCACAATAACCTCAAAACCAATAAAATAAGGAGGTAAAAGACCTCTACAATAAAAATTATAAAACACTAAAGAAAGAAATTGAAGAAGATCTTAGAAGATAGAAAGATCTCCTTTGCTCTTGGATAGGTGGAATAAATATTATCACAATGGCCATTCTACCAAAAGTGATCTACAGAGTCAATGCAATTCCTATCAAAATACCAATGTCATTCTTCACAGACCTGGAAAAATCAGTCATAAATTTCATATGGAGAAACAAAAGACCCAGAATAACCAAAGCAATTCACAGTATTATTTTATAACCTGTTTTTAAGAATGAAAATGAAAATGCCTTTTGAATTTTTCCTGATTACTAAAAACACTCAGTAAAAATGTAAATAATGCAGGATATATGCAAAGGAAAAACTGAACTTCACCTTTAACTTCACCACTCAGAGAACACTGCTGCCTTACGATTTTGAAACAGATGACATCCAAATTCTTTCCCAAAGTAACCTAATAAAATAGAGTATCTGATTTTTTCCTTCTGATCAGATTCTGCAACTTACTATAGTAAAGATGTTGCTTTTAAAAATACAAAGTTATTTTTGCCAGGCCTAATATGAGTTTGCTTCCTCATCAGTTCACTGAGGCATACTTAAACTCGGCTCCTGGCTTCATAGGTTGACAAAGTTAATATTATGAGTTAATGAGAAATCAGCTAGAAGTCAAATTTGAGATACTTGTATTTGCAGGACATGAGTTCATATCTGGAATGTCATGAGTGCTCTTATCTCAGTACCTAATGTTCTCTCTGCCTGGAACCTTCTTTCTCCAGCCTCCCTCTTCATTCAGATCTCTTCAGAAATGTCACCTCACTGGAGGCCTTCCCTGACCATACTGTTCAAAGAAACAAGCCTACTTCCCCAACACTGGCAATCTTGTTTTATTTTCCTCTTGGCATTATCATCACCTGAGAATATAGGAAGCCTTTAGATTTTCGATTGTTAGGCAGGGCCTTTCAGTTTTTGTTCCCCTGTGTCTGGCATACAGCAGATGATTGATCAATTTTTGTTGGAGGAAGAATCTTCCCAAATGTGACATGACTAGTTGATTGACCTCTTTTGCTCATTCTCCACCTGTAGAAGTTTCCTGGGGAAATGTAGTCAAGAGCAGGAGGTATTGTACCACCTTATGGTTTCACCATGAAGAATGCACTTGGCAGTAACACATATTTTGTTCTATTGATGAGATTTTTGGAAACACCTTACTTCACCAGTTACCAACTTGGGGCTTATGATGCCACAAAGGTTCCTGGAACTCCTTTTAATAGTTTATGAACCCTAGCTGGGTGTGGTGACACATGCCTGTAATCCCAGTTCTTGGGACTCTGGGTCAGGAGGATCTCAGGTTCGAGAACAGTCTCAGCAACTTAGCAAGACTGTGTTTCAAAACAAAAAATAAAATAAAATAAAATAAAGGGCTGGGGGTGTAGCTCAGAGGTAGAATGCCCCTGAGTTTGGTCCCCAGTAACACACACACACACACACACACACACACACACACACACACACATGTTCACAAACCCTAATGAAATCCAGTCAGTTGTCCTTAATAAGGCCAAAAGGGAAAACTAAAATAGGTAATTTGGAGGTTGCAAAACTTTCTGAGGTAACAGTGATTCATTCATTTTTTTTTCATGGTGTTCCTAAGCCCAAAGAAATTCTTAACAGTTCTGTTCATTAAGCATTTACATCCAAACAACTTACTAGTAATAGTTTATATGGTATTTGGGCAATGTCACTATGCTTCTCTAGAAAACTGAACATACCCTGCAGTGACCTTGTGAATTCATTGCAGTGATCTGGCGTGCCTTGGCACACAGTTTTGGAACCCGGCAGCTGATCAGAGTATTTAAACAGTGTGTTTTCCAGATGACTAAAACCAACTTGCTATAATTCCAGTTTAATTTGGCCATTGGTGACATCATAGAAGTTCCTGGGATTATAGTTCTGAGCCATATGTTACTATCAGGTGACAGATTTGGCTTGAATTGGTGAAATGCTGCCACCAGGATTTGTGGTATTAAGCAACCAAGGTTGTATGTTCTAAGAGACTAGATTCATACTTGATCTTGTTTATTAGTAGCCTTAATGTCCTGATAGCCAATTATGTGAGCTTATATCAAAAGCTTTTCTGCTAATAAATCATTGTCATCTGTATTAACAAGGACCAAAATATAGTAATAATACACAAAGAACAAATTGTTGCTTGACACATATGCAGATTTTTAAGTAGACAAAAATTCTTTAAAGACTTCCTATGAGACATAAAGGAACTAATTTTAAAGTTCCAGTTGTGGTGAATTGTTAATAGTTGCTCTAGTCCTTTACTTGGATGTGACTGACTCTAGTTTGATTAATAAAGTAATCACAAACTCACTTTAGGGAGAAAAAGTCGAGGCTTCTTCTGCAGAAGACTACCAGATTTCTTTGTGGCAATGTGGGGTTTTTTGTTTGTTTTTGTTTTTGTTTTTGTTTTGAGGCACTGGGGGATTGAACACAGAGGCATTCTACCTCTGAGCTACACCCCAGCCCAGCTCTTTTTATTTTTTATTTTTAAAATAGGGTCTTGCTAGGTTGCTGAGAGTCTCACTACGTTGCTGAGGCTGTCCTTGAGTCTGCGATCCTCCTGTCTCAGCCTCCCAAGAAGTGGGATTGCAGGTGTGCACAACCACATCCAGCTTATGCAATGTTTTGATGAGGAGCACTGTCAGGGGGTGACAATTTTGGATCTTCCTCCACAGACTTTGGATTCTGGATCCCTGTATACGCAAACCAACTTTTCAAACAGTGCTTGAACTTGAGGGTCTAGGGATGGTTTAAATCAACACTCATCATTTCTATATGAGTCTGGGACTTTTCTTATTTTTATTCACAAAACTGGATTTTGTGAAAAAGATAACTTATGCTTTCTTTCTTATTTTGGTAGCAGAGTATCCCTGCTTTAGGCTACTCACAACCTCAGAGAAAGACCAGGACCTGAGGAGAAAGTATATGTATGCAGATATAAGGAAAGACATAATTTGAAACTTGCTTAAGAAGTTTCATGACTTGGCATTCATTATTATAGGCAAAAGATCAACAAGGCAATATAAGACTTGAACATTATAAGCTAATTATGTATCTGTAGACACGCTATGTGACAAGGGCAGAATGCATATTTTTCTCATGTTCACATGGAACATTCTCAAGGATAGACCATAAAATAAGCCATGCCATAAAATAAACTGTATTAAATCCAAAAGGATTCTAATCATATAAAATATGCTCTCTAGCTATAATAAAATTAGAAATCAACTTATAAAATCTATAAATATGTGAAAGTTAAGCAACAGACTTAAAATCAATGGATATAAGAGGAAATAGAAAAGAACATTAGAAAAATGCTTTTACATGAATGAAAATGAAGATGTAGCCTACCAAAATTATTTATGGGATGCAGCAAAAGCCTACATTAATAAAGTAGAAATATCACAAATCAACATCCTCACTTTCCACTTTAAAACATTTCCCATCAAAAACAAAGAAAAAATAAAATTACAATGTACCAATAAAGCATAAAAAGAACAAGGAAGAAAATAATAAATGTTAAAGTAGACCTGAATGAAATAGAGAATAAAAATAGAGAAAAATCAAGGAAATAAGAAGTTGGTTTGGAATAAACAAACAAAATTGACAAAACAAACTATTCTGAAATCTATAAAATATTGAAAATCATGAAGACTAAAATAAAAGGAAAGATACTCCATGTGCATGGATTAGAAGACAACATTGATAAATTGGCAATACTTCCCTAATTGATTTACAGATGGATTGCATTGCCTTTCAATTTCCCATCTTTTTTTTTTTGCAAAACTTGAGAAGCCGATCCTAAAATTTATATGGAAATTCCTAAAAGGAAAGGAAAATGAAGCCAGAACAGTCAAAATTATTTTGAAAAAGAACAAAGTTGGAGGACTCAGTCTTCTCAACTTCAAAACTTAGCATAAAGCAATAATCAAGATGGTGTGGTACTGTCATGAGGATGGACATCTAGGCCATGAACTAGAATTAACAGTCCAGAAATAAACCCTCATGTTTACAGCAAATTGATTTATGATACGTGTACCACAGAGTTAAATGAAGGAAAGCACAGTGCTTTCAATAAATAATACTGGTACAACTGGTTATTTGCCTGCCAAAGAGTGGAGTTGGAGCCATATTTCACACCATGTAAGAATTAAGCAAAAGTAGAACATAGATCTGAATGTAAGAGCAAAAACTGTATCATAGAAGAAAATGTGGGTATAATTATTTATTGTCTTGGATTTGGTAATGGTTTCCTAAATATGATACCCAAAGCATAAGTAACAAACAACAACAACAAACCCTAAATAATTGGCTTCATCAAAACTAAAACCTTGTGCTGAAAAGCACACCAGCATGAGAGTTAAAAGACAACCCACTGAATGCAAGAAAAGATTTTACAGACCACATATCTAAAAAGGGATTTGTATCCAGAATATGTTAAGGACTCTTACAACTCAATAATAAGATGACAAACATTTCAATTAAAAAAGGGTCAAGTATCTGAATAAACATCTATCCAAAGAATATTTACAAATGGCAAATCAAAACCACACGGAGACACCACTTCACACCCATTAGGATGGCTATAATTTAAAAGATGGTAGCAAATATTGGCAAGGATGTGGAGAAACTGGGACCAGCATACATTTCTGGTGGGAACGTAAAATGGTACAGCCACTTTGGAAAACATCCTGGAAGGTTTTCAAGAAGTTAAGCATATAGTTACCCTAGGATCTCGCAATTCCAATCCTATGAAAGCATATGCCTACACACACACACACACACACACACACACACACACACACACACAAACTGTACGTGAATTATTGTGACAGCATTATTCATAATAGCCCCAAGGAAGAAACAACCCAAAGGGTCATCAACCAATGAATGGATCATAACATGTGGTATGACCCTACAATGGCTTATTATTCAGCAATATAAAGGAATGCAGGACAGATGCATACTACATACCACATAGATGGATACTGAAAACAATATATTAAATGAAAGAAGCCAGTCACAAATGACCACATTTTATATGATTCTGTTCACATGAAATGTCAAGAATAGAGGGTAGATTAATGGCTACTACCGAAGGCTAGGAGGATTTGTAAGGGGATTGCAACAGCGACATGGTTTCTTTTGAGTCCATGCCTGGACTCTCCTGAGATCCAGGCCAAACATTACTGGATGCTGACTGTTATGTAGTGAGGTTTTATTCCTGTCCCAGTGTCCTCATTCATTGCTTCAAGCCTCATACTTGTTACACGGTGTCCTTTCCCCTTTCATCTTGTGAGACACAGCAGCTTTCATAGCTTTGACGTCAATGATCCGGTGGCTTCCATGCAGTTGGTGGAGATCTGCTCGCAGTTCTGTCACTCATCTGCTTGAACAAGCACACACAGAAAGCCAAGCAGACCCTTCTCTGCTCTTGTGCTTTTTTTATTCTTAGCACTTTGCTGGAACTTGGCAGCGACCAATGGAACCAGGAGATAATTTGTTTGGATTAAGTCAATAGTCATCCTCTGAGATTTTCAGCTACCTTGTTTGTTATGCTGTAGTGGTCTCTGTTCCAGAGTGTCATGTGACTCATAAATGGTTTGGATAACTACATCTCATAAATGACATAGAGATGCCAACAGAATCACTGGTATTTATCATTTTTGAAATTCACACTTAAATCAATCATTATTAATAAAATGACAGCTAGACCTGCCAACCACCCTTATTTTCTCATGCAAACTCTCAAGGAATTTCCGTTTCTCTAAAATATCCACAGATACGTAAACATGTAGTTGCTTGGAAATACATTCTCACCGATTTTACAGTTTTGATTATTTTGAAGAAGGTATTTTTCCTTTTTCTTGATATAAGTAAGCTTAGTAACTTTTAAAATTTATTATTATTGTTATTTTCAGTACTGAGGATTGAGCTCGGGGTCTCTCACATACTAGGCAAGTACTCTACCACTGAGTTACACTTCCAGCCTTTTTAAAAAATGTTTGGAGACATAGTCTTCCTAAGTTGTCCAGGCTGGCCTTGAACTTGTGATCCTTCTTCCTCAGCCTCCTGAGTAGCTGGCATTATAGGAATGTACCACTGCGCCTAGCTCTTAGTAACATTTTTTAAAAGAAAAAAATCAAGGAAATAAAGTAATAGTAAAATGAAGCTAGGCTCCACTATTTAAAGCTCCTATGTAAATATCTAACCAGACTTTGTAGTTTGACTTTCATATCTCTTCTCTTTAAAAAATACAGGATGCCTCCATCAGATATTCAGACACTTTCCTGAGTTCTAGTGCCTTTGTAATATATTCCTTATTCCATCATCGAATCTTCTAACTTACCACATTGCATAGCACTTCATAGTTTTCAACTTCCAGTATTTACTTGGATGTTCTCAACATTTTTGTGAGGAGGGAGAGACAAATATTGTGTGCCTTTTCATTTTCCTATGGTATGAAATGGTTTTCTTCTTATAATTAGTGTAGTTATAATAAAAATTAATTTTACTTCAAGAATTTTACAATGCTCAATAACATACCAGGATAAATAATAAGGTGTTGTAAAAACAGGTTGTGGAATTTCTGGCTTAGGAGTTTCTGGCCAGGACAGTTAGCTGTCCTGGATATATAGTAAAATAAACCAGGAAGCAAAATAATGAGAAGAGGTAGCATCTAGAAAATTCTAGAAAAGCCTGAATCCACACATAAAACAATTCCATGTTTGGCTTCTTGGCCTCTTCCATGTTTTTCATGCACACTTTTTTAGGCCATATGTTGATCTTTATTTACATTTCCTTTTCTCCCCCCATCTCTGCAAGAGTGTTCTCTATTGTTTATTTTTAAAAGCTTAGTTGCATAAAAAATTAAGATATGGGATATGGAGGAGTTTGAGTTCTATAGAAATCAGAGTAAGTAAATGCTAGCTGTTTTGACAATTTTTTTAAATCTCATTTGGTTAACACTACAAAGAATTATTTTTCGCTCTTGTCATAGTCAAATGCAGGTCAAGCAGATTTTCTTCAATGGTATCTCAGAGATCCAGACTGCTTAGGCATTGCAACAATGCTATCTCAAAATTCTTTGCTTCCAAATTCACCAATGGGGGGGAGGGATAGAGATAGGGACAGAGAGTGAAGGGGGGGAGAGAATGTGGTGAGTGGTAAATTTACAATTTATAGTAGCTCGTAACTGCCTTGGACCCAGAGTAGCACATTATTTTTACTCACATTTCCATCGGTCAGAACTAGTTCTGTGGTCCAATTTTTACTTTGTATTTTAACTTTCATATCTCTTCTCTTTAAAATACACAGGTTGCCTATGTCAGATATTCAGACTCTCTCATGAGTTCTAGTGCCTTTGTAATACATAGAGTATTTGGTGATTGCCAATTATCTCTGCTACAAATGTACAGAGTGATTTTGATTCATAGAAAATTAGAGCTGAAAAAGATTCTATAGCCGGGCGTGGTGGCGCACGCTTGTAATCCCGGAGGATCCGGGTTCGCGGCCAGCCTCAGCTCTCTCTCTCTCTCTCTCTCTGTCTCTCTCTCTCTCTCTCTCTGTCTCTCTCTCTCTCTACTTAGTGAGGCCTTCCGCAACTTTGTGAGACCCGGTTTCAAAATAAAGTATAAAAAATAGGGCCAGGGGTGTAGAGCAGAGGTAGAATGCCCCTGGGTTCAATCC
>PVJS01039639.1:0-18804 GCA_004027185.1 Glis glis
AGTGTGTGTTCCTGTACCTGTGCATGTGTGTTTGGGGGTACAGTGGTCATTGTTATTACTGCTATTCTTCTTTTTGCCAATGTTGTTGGCATTACTTTAAGTAAGCCCACCTTGAAATAAAACTGCTTATATTTGCAAGTACCGGGAAAAGTGGATTGCCATGGTTATAAATAAGAACATACTGTGCTATGGAAATGATTTTTAAATAGTCATAGTAATAGTAAGATATTAACTAACAAGCATCTCTTAATAGAAACTATGTAAGTGGTGTGCTTGTACATACACACACACACACACACACACACACACACGCGCTTTGCACCTCCTCCCAGCTGCTCAGTGTAAGACAGCGAGGCCAGAACTGTCCTTCCAACTTGGAAGTCTGATCTCTAGCTTGTACCAGTGTGTGTTTGGTGCTCCTTGAAAGAAAGAGAAACATTAAAAATGTGTGAACTAATCAATTCGTGGTACCAGCCAAGTATTTCTTTTTTTGTTTGTTTGTTTTTGTGGTACCGGGGATTGAACCCAGGGGCGTTCTACCTCTGCGCTACGCCCCCGGCCCTATTTTTTATACTTTATTTTGAAACTGTGTCTCACGAAGTTGCGGAGGGCCTCACTAAGTAGAGAGAGAGAGAGAGACAGGAAGAGAGAGAGAGAGAGAGAGAGAGAGAGAGAGAGAGCGCGCGAGCTGAGGCTGGCCACGAACCCGGATCCTCCGGTCTCCACCTCCCAAAGTACTGGGATTACAAGCGTGCGCCACCACGCCCGGCGCTCCAGCCAATTATTTCATAGTTGGCATTTTTATAATTACAATTCAAAAACACGATATAATTATGACTAAAGTTCATGTTTCAATTCAGGGTGGACATTTTATTTTTTGAAACAAAAATGCCTCTTAAATTTTCCTAATTTTTCTAGGTACTTCAATGCAATATAATTTCAAACTTAGTCATTCAACTTTTTTTTCTTCTGGTTTAAAAAAAAACATTATTTCAGAATCTTTATTTTAAATAGGACAGAAATTTTAAAGCTTCTCTAGCAAGCTTTTTGATGTCCACTGCATGCTTAAAAAGAAATAAGGGCTCCGTGGAAGTGCACTGAATTATTCAGGAACAAGAGAACACAGCCCCTCTCCTTGCCAGGCATCTGGGCTCCTAGGAAATGGGATGGAGCATCCCCCAACTAACATGCCTTCTGGGTGCTCTGGATTCTCATCTAACAGAACATCTTTCCTAAGACTATCTGGTCTTGATCCACCAGGTATCTTTACACATGACAGAAAATCCAGGCAAACTGCCACACTTGAATTTTAAGACATGCCACTCACTCAGGGGCAAAAGAAAGATGCTGCATGAGTACCAAAAGATAATAATTTATTTGTTGTGAAGCTGCAAGTGCTATTATCATAAATGCCCACGATGCATACCCCATGTGAACTGACCCTAATGTCCTGCAGCCCACCCAGCTCTGCCCCGCTCCAGGTGTATGTGGAAGCACTGTAATAGCAGTCATGTGTTGCCTGAATATATCTGATTTATTCCAAAGTAGGGTAGATAGTAGAAGAAGAAAATGAGAAAGGATAGGGGAGTGGGTCAAAGAAACTTAGGACCATTGTTTTATTGTTGTGGGTGGTGGTGGTGATTAGGGGCCTTTTTGTTTGTTTGAGGTTTTTGCAGTGTGGGGATTAATCCAGGGCCTTTCACATGGTAAGTAAGCACTCTACCACTGAGCTACACCCCTAGTCAGTGTGTTTTTTAACATACTTAATAATAATAATACCTAATTTGAAATTATGAAAGAGACATATTTTTTTATTTTTAGTTGGTTGTTGGCTGTTTTCTGAATCGATATTTGTAAGCAAGAATACTGCTTAGACTAGGGTGTAGTTAGTGGTAGAACACATGATTAGCATGTGCAAGGCCTTGTGTTTAGTCCACAGCACCAAAAAAAAGAAAAGAATACTGCTTAATGATTGTATTATTTTAAGGAATGTAAGCATATTATATTACCTGCTAATGCCTTATAATGCTTCTCAAGCATATTATACTGACTTCTAATCAGAGTAAAATTATGTAACATGTATATTGCCTAACACTTCTTTACTAAGAATTTCACAAGATGTGTTCGTTAAAAACAGTTTTTTAGCCAGGCATGGTGTCATACACCTGTAATCCCAGTACGTGGGAGACTGAAACAGGATGATCGCAGATTTGAGGACAGCCTCAGCAACTTAGCAAGACCTTGTTGCAAAATAAAAGTAATAAAATAGTCTGGGGATGTAGCTTGGAGGAAAAATGCTTCTGGGTTCAACCCCCAGTGACAAAATAAAACAAAAACACTTTTAAACTTACTGTTATCTTCTTTTATCAAGTAATTTAAATTTCAAATATGACAAAGTAGCATCTGTAAACAGACAAAACTATAAATCTAGGACAATATTTATTTTGCTAAGTTGAATGCCCTGATAAAAATTTTGGAAACATTTAATGTGTAAGGCCTTTGGTACTCAATTGAAAGACACAGTGTGGTTTTGAGTCTAGGCAGGTAACTGACATGAAATAATTTGAGCTATACTGGGATTGTTCCTCATCAGAATAAATCTCCTTCACTGGGGATGCCCATATTCAGTCATTAATACTGCATTTCTTTGGGTTAAATGCCAATCAAAGAAATGACTTTGGCTCCGGGTGTCTGCATTTAAGGTATCAGGATGGGGTTAGGAAGGAACCATACCAAGAGATGTTGTGTGCAAATATGAATGTATGACTTTGAAACTCACTACGATGTATGATTATATTACCCAATAAAATTCTAAGAAATAAAATATAGAACCAAATGAGAAGGCTCTAAGTATTACCTCTAACACCTTACTGTTAATGAGGGACCTGAGAGTGCTGCTTACCGGGAATGGGAGGGATCTATGGAAAGGAAGAAGGATCCAACCCTGAAAAAAGTATCATGGTTCACTGTACACGAGAGGTATTCTCAGATTTTCCATGTAAAATTGTCACGTGGCCAGGAACACCCTCTGTGCTGGGCAGACAACAGGAATGCTGGGTCATGGGCAGGGGTCTATTCACTTACCTACAGCATCCTGCAGTAAGCCAGCAAGGAGCATTTCTTATCTGCCGCCATATAACTTTGCAGGGTGTTTTGTTTTGTTATTTGTTTTGTTTTGTTTTATTTGGGTGGTATTTTGTTTTTCAGGTGTGTGTGTGTGTGTGTGTGTGTGTGTGTGTGTGTGTGTGTGTGTTACTAGGAATTGAACCCAGGGGTGTTCTACTTCCGAGCTATAACTCCAGCCCTATTTTATTTTTTATTTTGAAACAGGGTCTCACTAAGTTGCAGAGAGCCTCACTAAATTGCTGAGGCTGTCCTCGAACCTGAGATCCTCCTATTTCAGCCTCCCAAATACTGGGATTACAGTTATGCACCACCACCACACCCAGCTGTTTTTCAAGCTTTTTGTTGTTGTCTCTAGTATTTGGTACCTTAGATGTTTTACAATGGAAATTTCATGAAGTTCAAGTTAGATTTTTAAAGCTACTCTATCTTTTTATAAACAAATGTCCATCTGTTCACAGCTGTTTGCAGATGAAAACAAGGGCCCTGGTGGTCTACTCCTGACAGATACTTCCCTACTTCCTGCTTGTTCTGATGCACTAAAACCATGAACATCTCAATCTGTTATCTTTTTTGTGTATGTGGTACCAGGGATTGAACCCAGGGGCATTCTACCTCTTAGCTACACCCCCAGCCCTATTTAATTTTTTATCTTGAAACAAGTTCTCACTACATTGCTGAAAGCCTTGCTAAATTGCTGAGATTGGCCTTGAACCTGCGATCCTCCTGTCTCAGCCTCCCAAGTACTGGGATTACAGGTGTATGCCACCGCACCCTGCTTCTATCAATGCTCTTTTAAAAGAAAACATTTTAGAATAGAGAAAAGTTAAATTCATTGGAAGTCACCCTTAAAGCCACATCTGCCCTAAAACCCTACTCCTGAAACAATTAACAGACTGATTCCACTTCTTTGAAGGGCACAGCCCCTCTGTGCCACTGCGCTGCAGGGCTTTTGCAAATTCAGTTGGCAGCCATCTCCCAGCCTCGCATCCCATCACCTCAGCAACAGAAACCCTCGGATGCACAGGTCATTCCACTGAGGCTTTGACAAGAACACATTCGCCATGGGTGGTCTGGCTTTTACAAGTGCTTGGGCACAAATACCTTAATGTGGCCTTTTTAAAAGCAAGCTGATTCCTCTACGCTTCCATGGAAAAAAATCATCATTGCAGTTCTCTGCTGTCTAAAATACTGTTCTTAAAATCTAACTAATCAGAATACTGCACAATTTCAGATGGTTGTTGATTCCTGGATTTCCATCATCCTTCTGCCATCGGGTCACAAGCTTGTGCATCGCACTCATGTTGGCAGCTCTGCTGTCCTCAGAGTATCTCCCTGCTTTACTGCACCACAATGATGTTTAGTGTCCTGTCACCTCCCTGGTGGTGAGGAGTGCAACCAAATGGTTTTCACCTTAATCAGCACAAACTGTGAGCACTTAGAAACCAAACCACAGTATCAAAATACATTCTAAGTAGGTAAAATCTCCTATTGATAGGCAAAAGGCATTTTTAATTTTTTTGTTGTTCTAATTTTTAAAAAGACAATGTTCCAAGAACCAGGTGATATGACATCTGCAAATGAAGCTAATTCAATCTGGATGAGAAACTGGGCATATTTTTCATATAACAGGTTGTTCAGAGTCTCTGAAAGTATTAAAATATTTTCTTCATGATTGGAAGGAAACATTATTTGCAACAGCTGTAACCTGAAGGCAAAAATGCCTAATTCACTCGTAGATTATTAAAAAGCAGCAGGGCGTACTCAAAATGAAAGGCCCTTAGTTCTTCAGATTGAGGTGACTAGTTACGGAAAGAAACAGCAGGACTTTTCAAGGGTTCTTTTTGAGGTCTGAGTTCTAAGAAAGTTGCAAAGGCTTCTTAAAGTTCTGGTGGTCCTGGAAAGAAACTACCAAATTAAACTGATTGCTTTTAAAGGGAGGGAGAAGAGGAGAGAGGGAAAAGTGAATTATTCACAAGGTCCCATTAATGAAAACATATGTGGGGTGCATGTGAGTGTGTAACTAAGCTGCTGACTTTCATGAAACAGAAATAGGTGGGTCAACTATAAAGGAGCTCTAAAGTGAAGGGCAAGTGGACATAAAGGCCCGTTTTAGATGCCTTTGTACCAACTCTTGAGCTTGCTATACGTTACCAAAAAACAGCCCACCCACCTCCTGTTTCCTGATGCTGCGTGTGTTTCGCACTCTTCTTCCTTGTTCCAGAAGATGTCCCTTTTTTCTTCCTTTGTTCTGTCCAGCCTCTGTGTTTGCTCTCTCTTCTCTCCCCTGTCACCCCTTCCATTCTTCAGAGGGCTCTTCTTGCTCGGTGCCGTGACCTTGCCATGTTCTTTCAGGTCAGAGCTCCTTGAACTTCTCCCTGACCCTGACTCCTGTTCTGGCTCCATTCTTATCCTTGAGCTGCTTGCCACAGGGCTTCCTGGCAGGCTTCTCTGGAGGACCAGGGCCAGTGTCAGCGGCGCTAAACAGCCTGATCTATGCACTTAAGTCCCTTATTGACAGCATCTTCCCAGAGGTGGAAAGCGTGAGTCAATTTTGAACTTGAAAATTTTGCATGGTTTCCAAATGTCCTGAATGTATTCTCCTGTTTCATGTGATTATCACTTTGCAGCATGCTGCTGGTTACCTAAATCCCATGCAAATCGCTTGCAAGATGTGGGCTCGGTGAAAAAAAAAAACACTCTCCCATATGCACAATTAGAACCAAGCATTATTCCCTACAAATCTGGTGCTAAGAAATGAAAAAGGGAGGTTATTATTATTTTTAATATTAATAGCAACTATTAACCGTTAATTTAGCCTAAATCATCTGCAAGGGAAATCTGGGCCGCTTGTTTGTTAGTTGAACGCAGTGCATGATAATGTTCTGTTGTGTGCTATGTGGCATACTCAGTTGCTAGGTTACCCAGAGCATCAGGAATTCAGGGAACAATGTACTTATATCTTTTTCAATTTTGAAAAATAAAATAGGTATTGACATAAAATACAGTGTGGCACTGAAGTAATTTTGTAGTGGAGAGATCAGAGGAAGGGGGCCTTTCATCTCAGTGACAGCAGTTTACTCCTCGTTGTGACTTACTGAGGGCAGTGGCAGGACAGCACAACAGGATGTCAGTCTCTGGCAGAATGCTTGTGGTCCCTGTACCCCAGCAACTGCTTCTTGAGTCAGGCTCCCCAAAGCCATCCAGCAGCTGCTGCTCTGAGCTATGTCAACTGGTCCTACAGAAACTCATGACAGGTCTAGTGATGTATGGGCCTGCAAGGGAACAGCCAAGCCTTTCATGTTAAGAACAAATATGACAGATCCGGCTAAGGTCCTCAGCCAGCCGGGGCCATGCCGGGAGCTTTTTTTTATGATTATTATTATTATCACCTTCCTACTCAGAGATAATGTCATAATTTACAGTCAGGCATTGTGTGACCCAAATGATTGATGCCACTTGGACATGAATTGGTGGGGTTAATAATGGTCTTTCAGTGGGGCCCAGCATGGGAGGAAGCGCTCTCAGAAAGGCTGCCGTCACTTTGATATTCTGCTCGGGACAAGAAGGTGGACTTCTGGGAGTCAACACTCCATCCTGCTCTGCTTCTGAAAGCATCCCCTGGGCCCTGGTGAAAACTAGGGATGGGGAAACCTCAAAAGAGCCTTTCTGTTCTTTCTGAGAGGACTTTTGATTTTGTTTAACCTTCAGCGGTGGATGTCACCATTGAAGCTCCTTTGAGATGTGCAGCCTCAATTCTCTGATGAAACAGGAGCTACATTTGGAAGGGATGAAGCAAAATTCTAGGCAAGGAATCTGCCCCATTCCCAGCGCCATTTTTCAGTAGGAACCCAAACCAGAATGGGTTGCTTCCATGTTCTTTAATTTATTCATCATGGCATTATGTTGGATGCAGACACTGTGCTAAATGCCGAGAAGTCAACATCAATTAGGATAATACTATTAAAGTGATTAAAACCAATTGGGGGTGCTGTCATAAATTTAAAGAAAAGGCAGGAGGGAGGAGATTGGCATTTGTTTTATTCCTACATGGTAGGCACTGCACTGAAATTTTGTGAAACTTTAGAAAATTGAAACTGAATCTGAGTTGTTTCAGATCTTGCCCCAGATCACACAACAAGCAGAGAACCAGGATTCTAACCTAAATCTCTCAGACTCCTTTTCCTACTTTGCATCCCAGTGTGGACTTAACAACATCTGATCACACACATAAAAGAAATCAAATTCTAATATAAAGCACTACAAAAATTAAGGGAAGATGCCCCCTGAATGAAGCCATCAGAGAAGGCTCCTAGAAAGGCATCGTGGCAACATGGACATTGAATTTTAAATAAGAGAAGAGCAGGTCCAGCACCATAAAAACCATGTTGTGAGCCATTTTTCTTGTCTGGAGAGTCACTATACCTTTTTTTCAGCACTGTTAAAAAGGAGAACTACTCTTTAAAATGATTAAACTTGGACAGTTTGTGCCATTAAGTAGCACCATTCATTTTTCTCATACACCTCAGTTCACCTTTCCCCCTGAAACACATTATTAAGCCATATAGGCATGATCACCATATAAGCATCATTCATCTTGAATTTCCTTTTTAACTTTATACCTACATCCAGTAACACCTTTCCTCCAAAGGCCCTAAAGCACTTTAAAAACAGATGATATTATTACTATTTTACTGGCAATGACACTGCATTGTATCCACTCTAACACTCTGTCCCCGGAATGATTAACATGTACTGGTAGTAAAGATGATTCTTTAAGAACAGAAAAAACACAAGTGCAGTGAGCCTTCTCCAGTAATGAAATAAGGCAGAATTGCTTTATAAACACACAGTAGTTGCACAATAAATAGTGAATAAAATCAACTATAACAACACATCAACATCCTCAAAAGCAACTTAGCTGAGGGTCCTATTTCTTTCAATCCTGAATCTATCAATTTTGTCAATCTTTGACAGACTTCTGTAGCTATCCCAAAAAAGCCCAAATTCATCAGCAGAGCATATGGGGTCCCTCCACAACTGGGCCCAAATCTGGACCAACATTTCTTCAAGTCTCTTCTCTGTGTGAGTCTGGATTAGTTGGCTACAAGAGAAACTTCCCAAGAAGCCAAATTGAAGCAGGAGCCATTATGTCCTGAAGGCTGGTGGTTCCAGTGCCACTCCACACACAGATGCTGGTCTGCTGGCTCTCTGTCCTCATCTTCTGCAGGACACTCACATTAAGGTTGGAGGTGGAAATGGATGCCAATTCCAATTCATCCCCATGGGTTCCCCCTTTGTCTTCTCTCCTCTCTCTCTTTCTCTTAGCTTCTCTTCCTGTTCGTCTTCAAGCACACTCCCAGAACCACCTTCCATAGATTCCTTCCTCAGCTCCCACAACTGTGTGTGTTCTGATCCCTATAATAAATGCCCTGTTCTGCATCACTTTTACTGTGTCTCCCTGATTGCACTCGAGTGAATACACTAACCTGTATACCTGCAGTGGACCAGTGTTTGTGCTCCTCCAAAACCCATATGTTAAAGTTCCGAGCCTCAGTGTAACACTGGAGGCAGGGCCTTTGGGAGATTCTCAGGTCTTCAGGGTGGAGCCCTTATGAGTAAAATTAGTGTCCCTATAAAAGAGAATCCAGAGAGTCCTCTCACCCTCTTTCACTATGTAAGGCTACAGTAAGTCATTCAGCAACCTACAAAGCAGAAAAGGCCCTCACTAGACTCAAACGTGCTGCCATCCTGATGCCAGACTTGCAGCCTCTTGGGCACAAAGAAACCAATTTCTGTTCTTTATAAGGCACCCAGGCTATGGTCCTTTATTATAGCACCCAAACCAAGTCGATACCTTAACCATCTTTATATCCCACCCCTCCATTCACACATAATATCTCAAAGAGAACTTATGATTCCATTTCATTCTGTTGCTTCTCTCCTAAGAAGCCATTCTTTGCTTCCCTACTTTTGAGATACTAATAATAGCCAACACTTACACAGAACTTACTGCATGCTAGAAATTATTCTATATGCTTTAAATATTAGCATATACAGCTGGGCACAGTGGCACATGCCTGTAATCCCAGTACTTGGGAGGCTGAGACAGGAAGCTCACAGATTGAGGCCAGCCTCAGCAATTTAGCAAGACCTTCAACAATTCAGTGAGACCCTGTTTCAGAATAGAAAAATAAAAAGGGCTAGGGGGAGATAGCTAGAAGGTAGAATGCCCTAGGTTGAATCCCCAGTTATATATATGCAATCCTCACAGCAACCCTATGAGATAGATACTATTACTACTCTGATTTTAGAGATAGTAAACTGAGACTAGGAGATGTTAAAATCCTATAGCTAGGAAATGGCAGCTCCACATTCTGAACCCATCAGTCCAGTTCCAGAATCCCTGGCTTTACTCACTACATTATGCTGCCTCTTACATAACCTAAGTCTAAGAGATGCTCTGTTGCAAAATAAGCCCCAAATCTCTGTGGTTTGACACAATAAGGTTTCTTCCTGACTCAAGCAAATTCAAATGTGGGTCTAACACTTTCCTTACCATCTAGAACCAAGTGCTTCTGGTTGCTGCCACAGAGAAAGAAAGGGTCACAGAATTTTGCAGGATGCATTGTAATTTTACATCATATTGGAGTACAGAGTGTTAGAAAAATACATGCATACAACTCTTGTTGCCCTCCCCACCACCCCACCAGGTGTCTCTCTCCCTCACCTTCACTCTGCAAGTCTTTGAGATTGGAATTGGCAATCTGTAAACATTCATGACATTATTTCTACTATTGCATTCTTTTTCACTTCATCTCCCCCCCTTCCCTACTCACCCTCAGTCACTCCCCTGGAGTCTCTGCTCATCTATCTGATGTTGCCCTTATTTCCGAATATCTCTCTAGTTTCCATTTCTTCCACTCAACATCCACTGGCCACATTCCAGTCACATGAACCTCATCTAATTGCAAGAGAATCTGTAAAATGTGCAGTAGTACATGGATATTTGCCAAACACTGACAGTCTCTGCCACAATCGTCCTTCAGGATGCAGCCTTCTTCCTAAAAGCTGCCTTCTGGGCAGAATGATCTCTCACTTTTTCAGTATCCAGGGCACTATGTTTGCAGAGCTATTCAGTAGCACGTAGCATTTTTTAAAAATCGTTTATTTTAACTGTACTTTTTTGCAAGGTAAAGAAAGAACCTGCATGTTGTTTTAGTCCATTGCTTGTACCCTTTAGAAGGAAAACAGTAGTCTCCTGCCCCAACTCTTCAGCAGCTCTGTCTCCCCGTGTTCCACTCTAGACGTCCTAGTCCTGAAACTCAGTTGTCACCCCAGTTCTTCCTTCCTCTTCTCTCCTTGGTGGAACCCTGTGTCCCAGCTCCATGTCACTCACTATTTTGGTTATGCTGCCATTTCTTTAGAGCAAGTCTCAAGTCGCTCTGCAAACGGGTGTCTTGGAGGCAAATTATCTGAAATTCTGTGTACAAAATGCATTTATTCTCCTACATAAGTGTGTTTTGCACAAATACAGAAGTCAAGCTTCCATTGTTGCTACTGGGAAGTTTTATGCCATTATAATTCTTGATCTTTTGTATGTGAGCTATTTTTCCTTTCCTACACTTAAAGAATCTTCTTTATATCCCTGCTGTCCTAAAATTTCCTTGGGAGGCCTTTTGCTGTGGATCCTGTATCCACCCTCATGCCTAGTGTTTGGTGGGTTCTTTAAAGGTCAAAATATATGTCCTTAAATTTGGGGACATTTTTGTATACGATTTCTTGTTCAGTTTTTTTCCCATTCTTTCTGGAGAGTTTAGGAGTCAGATATTGGCCCTTCTGGATTGATCTCTAATTTTTTTTAACTTCTGTCCATTTTTTGTCTTTTTCCTGTACCCTTTAGAAAATCACCTTAACTTCTAAACTTTCTACTCATTATAATTATTATTTTTATCTTTATGGCTATTTGTGTTTAATACACATACATACACACACACACACACACACACACACACACACACACACAGAACCGGATGTTGTTAAAAAGAATACTCAGAAAACAAAACAAAAAAATTGTTGGAAATGGTGGGTTTTATTGAGGCATATCTGTTTAAACACAAAACATAATTCGATCAATTTCACTCCCCAATACCTCCCACACCCTTTCCTTCTACCTTTCCCAATTCCCATCCTCTATCCTAATGGCCTCTCTTCTACTTTCCTAAGCCTGACTTATTTTACTCAAAATTATAGTCTCCATCCATTTCCCTGCAAATGTCCTTATTTTCTTCTTCTTAATAACTGAATAAAACCCCATTGTGTATACATACCAGATTTTCTTTATCCATTTATCTGTTGATGGACACCTAGGTTGGTTCCATAACTTGGCTATTGTGAATTGTGCTATGATAAACAGGGTTATACATGTATCTCTAAAGTATGCTGACTTTAATTCTTTTGGATAAATACCAAGGAGTGGTATAGCTGGTGCATATGGTAGTTCTATTTTTAGCTTTTTGAGGAACCTCCATACTACTAGCATCCTGTTCTCAATTCACAGATACGGTATGTTCTCTCAGCTCTCTAAGGATTTTATATTAATGGCTTTGATGTAGTACTCATTTCTTCTGTTCTCTGTCTTATCTGTATTTTCCTCTAAGATCTTTATAGTTTCTCTCTCTCTCTCTCTCTCTCTCTCTCTCTCTCTCTCTCCCCCCCCCTCTCTCCCTCACTCCCTCACTCTCTCTTTCTCTCCTCTCCTTTCTTGTTGGCAACTTTCCTCAGATATCTGGTGAGTTGTTGCTCATTCACATTTAAGTGAAACACTGAAACGCTGTCTGTAAAAAGCACATGTATGGAGGTGGAGTTTGTCCATTGGCATGTTTCCCTGCTGGCTAGAGACATGACTCTTTGCATAGGTGGCCCCAAATATCAGTCCCAGTAGACAGACATATACAACACCCTCTGATAGTTGGTACCTCCAGAGAAATTCTCCACTCTTCCGCCTAGGACAGAAGCCTGACTATGAATAATCTCTCAGCCAAGCAGCTCAAAGTGCACAGAGTACCTTACCCTCAGCATGAAGACTTTCCTTTAATCTTCCTGTTTTCAATACAATATCTTCCTTCCCACCATCCCTCTCTAGTTTGATTCTCTCACAAAGTAAAAATCCTCCTTCCTGTTAACATTGAGAAGAGAAAGAGAACCAAGGAGTCTTGGTTTCTTGTCGTGGAAATTTCCAACCAGTTCCTCCCGTTTTCAATTCCATGCCTTCTTCTTGTCTTCAGTGATAACAAGTGTCTTCCATTTCTAAGGAGTTTGAAAATTACCTTAAATTCTATCCAGAAGCTCACAAAACCTACTTCCCTTCAAAAACATTTTAAAAACATTTTTTTAAAGAATAAAGTGTTTGGATAAAAAAAAAAAATCTGTCACCAAACCCTGGAACTGTGTAGATCAGTTCTTTTTCTCTTCAATCTTTGTTCAGATTTTTGTCATTGACTAGATAAATGTTTTTCACTCAACCTTCACTTTTTAACCAAAATCCCAAAACAACATTATTTAAGATGAAATAAGAGGTAAAAGATCTCTGGTTATTTCAAAACATTAAAGACAAAACCAGTCAGAATTTCAGGGGAAGTAGAATTCTACACTGTGACAAGAGAAAGACAGTTCTTTCTGTGTAGGATTTCACTTTCAATTTTCAGGATTTCATTGGTACCCCCTGTTGTGATTGAAATGCTCCTATCATCAAAAATACTTAAAAGATCTTGACCTAATTGCTCAGTGATTTTTTTAACAGTCATATTAATATTGACCTCTTATGCAACTGGGAGTGAGGTAGTACACTCAAAACAAGAAAGGACAATTTAAAAGAGCAACATATAAATATCCACATTTGTTTTGTATGATACAAAGATTATTTTTAAATCATCAACATTTTCTTCTTCATAGCTTTGTCTGTGCGTATATATCTTTTTAAATTGCCCTTCCCCATTGGGGTATCATTTTAAGCTGAGATTTTTCAAATATGTTATTTTAACTGCTGCTGTTTTGTTTTATGTATTTTAATTGAAGTTTTAAATTCTGTGCTTGCACCCCATGGTGTAATAACTACAAAGGGTAGAATTTTATTAATTGAAAAAATAAATTTGAAAACAATGCCCTAAATAAGTTAGACAACTAGGTTATAGAAGGACTTCTAAGAAATATATGGATGTAAGCATGCTAGTGCCTATGTGCATCTTTGAATACACCCAAGTCTTTTTATATAATAACAGAAAAAATGATGATAATATAAAAACCTAAAGTACTTTCAAAAAAGGTATATTCTTGAACTAAGGGAATTATAATTATAAGGGAAATTTTCATGAGAATTAACATGTCATAATTTGTTTGTAATCATTGAGTAACCATGATATACCAAATACTACGGTAGGCCCTAGAGAAAAAAAAATGACCAAAAGCAGTCATTTGTTGTCAAGGACTTTGCAATCAAGGGACAGATGCAGAAACAATTCCAAGATAAAGCAAAAACCACTAGAGCATGGCTAGATAAAGAGTTCTACAGGAATACAAAAGGGGAAGCCCTTAGTTGAGACTTGTAAGTAGTTAGGCATTATCCAGGAGAGTAAAAGCTACAGCAGCATGGCAGAAGGAGGGCTGAGTGTGCAGAGCACAGGAAAAAGAGTCAAGCAGTATGGCTGGGGACCATGAACAGAGAGAGGGATAGAGGGGAAGAAGCAGCTAGACAAATAGGCAGGAGCCAGGCTATGAAAGACCTTCTACGTCATACTAAGGACTTGGACAATAGGCAATGGGAAATACTTGAAAGATTTTATATAATGGGTTAACAAAATCAAATGTCTATTTTAGAGAAGTCCCAGTGATATGAAGGATGAACTGCAAGAGACATGAAGGGTTGATGCACTACCAGGAGGGAAATCAGGGCCTGGTCTGAGGCAGTGGCTAATTCATACAATATTTAGGAGATGGAATTGGCCAGCATTGGTGACTGATTAGATGACGGCATGAAGAAAAAAGGGTGGCTGAGGATGACCATGACAGTTCTGGCCTAGTTGCCTATAGACAATGGTTGCAGCTGCACAGGAAACAGGAGATGAAGAGGGAAGTCAGAGGGGGTAAAAAGACATGTAAGGAGCTGAGCTGTAGCCACATTCTGTTTAGTGTGATACTATCAGCCACAGATAGAGATTCCAAGAGGTGGTTGGCTCTATATGATCTGGCCAAGTCTTGCCTCTCTGTCAAGCCTCATTTCCGCCCATTTTACCTGCACCCTGAGATGCTGGTGCTGCCCAACCACCATTACAGGGACACCCCAGGTCTGTCCCTGCCTCAGGGCCATCGGGCTTCTTGTTCCCTACCTGGATTTTGCATGGCCTGTTCCTCACTTCATCCAAATCTCCATGCAAAGGACTTTCAAAAACAGCCTTCCTCGCCACCCCTGGTGATAAGCTCCACCCTGTGTCACTCTTCCAGCTCTGCACCACATACACATATATATTTTTTCTTTATAACATTCCTCACTACTTGAAATAACATTGTGTGTTCATTTGCCTTTTTGCTTTTCCCAATATTCTCTGACAGCATTCAACACTTTAGACATGAACAAGGTGGCAAAATATCTGTGTAAGAGAAATGAGAGAGAGAAATAAAAGAGCTAAAATAGCATTTAATGGCATCCAGGCTAGATTTAGAGGGACATATGTTAGGACCCTAATGCAATTTTGCTCAGGAGAAGAAGAAAATAAATTTGCTGTTTAATAAAACTAAAAAAATACAAGAATAAATGTTCCTTTAGGTATATTTGGTCTTATTTTCTTGAACTGGAACATAACTTCATCTCTCAGTCCTATTTTTCTCTGTCTGTGTGGGCTCTGTTCTCTGACAAGTTCTCCCTAAGTGGTAACCAAGATAGGCTTGCTTTTCACCAGTTTAGCAACTGCAAAAGAAAGTGCAGGCTTTTTCCCAATAGTGCCAAATAAACTTGGACTGCTGACAGGCCCACCCCTGAATCAGTCACTGTAGCAACAGAAATGGAGCATTATGACTGGCCACGTTTGGGTCACATGTTCATCCCTAGATCTAGGTAGGGAGATCAGCCCCAACCAATCCATTAGGCTGAGATATGGTTAGGAATGATTTCCCTCAAAGACTAAAATTCCTCAAAGCAAAGGATGCATGTGATTTAAGAATATAAACCACAAGCCGGGAGTGGTGGTACACACCTGCAATCCAGTACTTGGGAGGCTGAGACAGGAGGATTGCAGCTTCACAGTCAGCCTTAGCAACTTAGCAAAACTCTCACCAACCTAGTGAGACACTGTTTCCAAAAAAATAAATAGATGAAAAGAGCTGGGGATGTAGCTTGGATGTAGTTGCCCCTGGGCTCAATCCCCATTACCTCCAACAAAATGTGAGGGTACTTACTGCAAATTCTACTAAATTGCATACTTAAAATGGTTAAAATCATAAATTTCATGTGAAGTGGGGTTTTTTGTTTGTTTGGTTGGTTGGTTGGCTGGTTTTTTGTTGTTGTTTGGTTTGATTTGAGGTACTGGGGGTTGAACACACACACACACACACACACACATACACACACACACACACACAAAATGTGGGAGAGTAATCTTGCATCAACACATAACAGCAAAAGGACAGAGGATAGTAAAACCAGGCACTAGAAACCAAAAAGGAACATAATTAATTACAAAAGAGTTAAAGTAAAGCCCAAACCCATTAGGATAGCTACTATTTAAAAAAAAATAATGGAAAATAACAAGTGCTGGCAAAGATGTGAGAAAATTGGAACACTTGGGCAGTATTGGTGGGATTGCAAAATGGTTCAACCACCATGGAAAACAGTATGGCAGTTCCTCATAAAAATAAAAATAAAACTGCCATATTATCTAGCAATTCCACTTCTGGGTACATATTCCAAAGAATTAAAAACAGGTCTTGAAAAGATATTTGCACACCCAGGTTCACAGCAGCATTATTCACCATATCCAAGAGGTGAATACAATCTAAATCCCTGCTGAGAGATGGATGGGTAAGCAAAATGTGGTATATAACTGCAGTGGAACATTATTTAACCTTAAAAAGGAAGGAAAAGCTGTTGCATGGATGAAATATGGAGGACACGCTAAGTGAAATAAGCAGTCTATGATTCTATTCATATGAGATCTCCAAAGTAGTCAAGCTCATACCAAGCATGTGGGGAGAGAGAAATAGGGAATTGTCATTTAGTGGGTATAGAACCCGTTTTACAAGATGAAAATGTTCTGGAGATTTGTTGGACAAAATGTGAGGGCACGTACTGCACATTCTACTAAAGTGCACACTTAAATGGTTAAAATCATAAATTTTATGTGAAATGGGGTTTTTTTGTTTGTTTGTTTGTTTGTTTGGTTGGTTGGTTGGTTGGTTGGTTGGTTGGCTGGTTTTTAGTTGTTGTTTGGTTTGATTTGAGGTACTAGGGATTGAACCCAGGGGCATTCTACCTCTGAGCTACTCTTCCAGCCCTATTTTATTTTTTATTTTGAAACGGTCTCCCTAAGTTGCGGAAGGTCTCCCTAAGTTGCTGAGGCTGGCCATTAACCTGCGATCCTCCTGTCTCAGTTTCCCAAGTACTGGGATTAATAGCATACACCACCATGCCCGGGTTTAGGTGGTTTTTAATCACAATTAAAAGTAAAATAAAAGTAAAGCCTAAGCAATAGTAAATTCAGGAAATGAGTTGTCAGTTAACTGAACTACCAAAGTTCTTTCCCTCAATCTATGTGTTTAATTAATTGGGTTGATCAATTACTGAGGTTGAAATAAATGGTTTTATGTAAATACACATTGTAGTCTGAATATTTGTGCTCCCCTCCCCAGTTTATATGTTAGAATCCTAATCCCCGTGGTGATGGTATTAACCGTAGGCCCTTCGGGAGTGATTAGGTTATAAGGGCAGAGCCATCATGAATGGGATTAGTGCCCTTATAAAAGAGGCCCCAGAGAGCAGTCTTGCCCCACATAAGGACACAGTTTTAAGTCTCCTTCTGTGAATCAGGAAACAGGCCCCCACCAAACACCCAATCTACCAGCACCTTGATCTTGGGCATCCCACCCTCCACAAGTGAGAAAAAAATCTGTTACACATAGACCACCCAGTCTATGGTATTTTTATAGTAGCTCAAAAAAATACATATCAAAAAATATAATAAATAACCTATTATCATAGCTACTCAGAAGACCAAGGCAGGAGGATGCAAATTCGAGGTGAATGTAGGCAACACAGCAAAACCCTGTCTCAAAACAAAAATTTTAAAAAAAGGTCTCATGATGTAGCTCAGTGGTAGAGTGCTTGCTTAGCATGTGTAAGGCACTGGATTCAATCCCCGGTACCTTAAAAAGTAAATAAGAAGAGGGAAAACAACGTATATGCCAGCTTAAAAGTTTAAGGGCAGATATTGACTAAGGGCCAAAAAATGACTGTATATGTTTTGTCCTGGCTAAATTCCCTCTATTACCATTAATATCTCGTCAGTTTTCACGGTGACATTGTAGTCATCAACATAATTATTACTGTAACCATTTAAGGATTATCATTCCTATGCATTATGGGGTTGGGCCAGGTAAAGTAATAATGTCTCGATGTGTTTTATCCAAGAAGCCAATTGATTTGAGCCTAATTTTGATGTATCAATAGTGTCTAATAAAAGTTGCAAAATAACTATACCATTTGGTTAATATTAGAAGAATCTCCAGAGACAGAGGTGACTAAATTGCTCATCACCAATGACCCTCTGTCATCCTGTGTGTGCACATCACATGCTTTGGAACACCAGATAGGAATGCTCTTCCCCCAGGCCTTTGGTTTCCATGAGGAGATATTTTTCCTAATCATTCCCAGCTTTTTTTTCTCCACCTTGCTTTTCTTCTTATCAAGTAGAGAAACTGACTTTGAGTAGATGAGAGAGATATCAGAAGCAAGTTAATCTCCATCTCCCACTGGACGAGGGCCTTCAGCTCTGCTCCTCCACACTGGAGGCTGTGCAGGGGCCATCCCCACAGGGGAGAGGCCTGCTGTGCCCCAGTGCTGCTCTTGACCGACGAGCAAGTCTAATTCCACAAGAGGATAATAAGAACCCCATTGTGACCCACATTCTCCAATATTAGCTTTGCCAACAACAAAGTGGAAACTCGGGCTGTCCGTCTGACCATCCTTTGTTTTAGTTTCTCAAATGATTCTACACCCCGGCTGGGATAAGAATCTATGTGCAAGTCCTAGAAAGGTAGTATCTCCTTTTAAACAAAACATATTTCAGAACAAGTTGTTGTCTTTATTGATTCAGATATTAAATAGATGGATAAAAATAAAGAGAGAGCTGGGCATGGTGGCGCATGCCTGTAACCTCAGTATTGGGAGACTAAGACAGGAGGATTGCAGGTTTGAGGACAACCTCAGTAACTAAGGGAGACTCAGCAACCTAGCAAAACCTGGTTTCAAAACAAAAAAAAGGCTGGGCGTGGTGGCGCACGCTTGTAATCCCAGTACTTTGGGAGGCAGAGACCGGAGGATCCGGGTTCCCGGCTAGCCTCAGCTCTCTCGCTATCTCTCTCCTTGTCTCTCTCTCTCTCTCTCTCTCTCTCTCTCTCCCTCTCTCTCTCTCT
>PVJS01039640.1:0-18803 GCA_004027185.1 Glis glis
GGGCCGGGGCGGGCCGGGGCGGGGCAGTGGAAGGGCGGAGCCAAGGCAGGGGCGGGGCCGGGAAGGCTGGCAGTGGGAGAGGCGGGGCGGCAGTGGGATAGTTATTCTGTTATTGGGCTTCATTCTACTCCTTCATACAGTGAGGAGGAGCCAGATCTCTCCAAGCCGCTCCTCTCTTGCTTCATCTGAAATAGGGTGACAGGGAGGGAGAGCCATTTTCCCAGGACTGGAAGGAGGATAAAGGGGCAACTGCACCAAGATCCTGGGAGAAGAGACCCCAGATGAATTTAAAAACAGATGAATGGGGCTGCTGTCCTGAGACCAACAGGATGCTGTAGAGAATGTGCATTTCACCTGTTCATTCATCCAATGCACACCTGTAAAGAAGGCTGCTGTGCACCCGGCAGGGTGTAAGTGGGAAAGGGTTGAAAGGACCTACTAAGGCAGGCTGCAGAGAGAAAGCCACTGAGAGGAGGTGACCTTTGCTCTGGGACCTGAAGAAGGGGGGAGCCAGACCTGTCACAGGTGGGGGCATGGCCATCCTAGGAAGAGCGTACAGCCAGTGCAAATGTCCTGGGGCCAAGAACTTGGGTGCTCAAAGACCTCAGCCCAGGGAAGGAGCCGGAGAGTGAATGGAGAGGAATGGGATGGGCACTACAGGACAGTTACCAGAGCCTGGGGACACTCAAGAGAGCCCAAGAGCAACAGGGATTTTGCCTTTGTTTTAAGATAATTACCTGGTTGTGTGCAAGGGTCAGTCTGGCAAGGGGCCCAAGTGGGAGATGGTGCTTCTGAGTTGAACTTGCACCTGTGTTTGGCAAGTCTGTTGCACTGGGAGCCCTGCCCTGAGGCAGACGGGCCTCAGTGCGGGTCCTCGCTGAGCCACCAGTGACCAGGGTGTGCCAGAGCCATGTGTCCCCCCTGCTCCCAGAGACCCTCTAAGACTTTATCCTGTCATCCTCTGAGACAGCCCTCGAGGCCAACCCCATTTATTTCACATTTCACAAGGGGGAAACTGAGGCACAAAGGGTGTAGAGTCAATAGAGAAGCTGGGACCTATGAAGAGGGACAGGCCTAGGGTTGGAGGACAGTGTGGAACCTGAAGGGGCAGACCTGTGGCATGGGAGTGAGGAGGAAGTGGGGAGGCCAGGCCCTGCAGCCACCTAGAATAGTCCATTTCTGTAGGGCTGCTTGGTGCTGTGCTGCAGGTCTGAGCGGCTCAGTTCTTATGACCCTCTGTGACCTGAGCAGAGAGGTAGGGCCTGGCTCATGCACCTGTGGCCAGTGGGACCCGACTTCCTGCAGGGGCTCAGTCTCCTCCGCCAGGGGAGTCCACGCACTGCCTCTGACCAGCCCACCCCCATCTCCATCCCAGGATTGGCACCTCCAAGACCCTGATCTGGAAGATCTTTCCAGAGCATGTGGCTCCACACTTCCTTTCCCCAGCCGTTCAGCAGTGTTTATGAGCACCCACTGTGTGCATGAGGAGACGGGGGCCCAGGGAAGAGATGGGACTTGAGCAAGCCACCCAGCCAGCCGGCATGGGGGTTCCTGGGGCAGTTCTGCCACCCAGCTCCGGTCCCCTTCCTGGCCCGTGTGCTTCTCTCTCCTGGCTTTTCTCTCTCAAGGAAGCCTTGAGCTGGACAGAGGGTTTGGGGGTGATGCTCCATTCGGTCTCCCCTTCAGTTAGGGGCCTTTGAAGAGCTGAGAGGAGGTGGGGATCCTCTCCCCCAGCCCCCCTGCATGGAGAGAGCACGGTTGATTTCTTCTGCCCCTCCCCAGCTCTGACCTGGGCGGCATCACCCCCCCCAAAAAAACCCTACCTTCCCCCGCCACATCTGTTTCCCGTCAGGCCCCAGCTGCGCACTCTGCTGACCCTGCCCCCACTAGAAGAAAACACTAATGGGCCTCACCTCCCTGCGGGGTGGGGCGGCCTGAAGATCAGTCCCAGCTGTTGGGGCTTTCCCTGCACAGGGGGAGTCCTCCGGCTGAGCTGTCAGGCCAGGGCCCCTGCAGGGAAGCACACCAATAGGTCACGCCAAGGATTGAGCTGAGGGCCAGGCTGCTGAGGGTGCTGCCAGAGCATTTCCACAGGGCTCAGCTGGGTCCCCTGCCCGAGCCTGCCCCCCCACTGCACGGCATTAATAATCACACCCGGCAGTGCTCGCTGTGTGCCAGGCACCGTTCTAGTCGCTCTGCAGACCTTATATACTCGTCACAACAACCCCATCAAGTAGTTACTCTTAATAGCCCCTTTTTATGGAGGAGAAAATTGAGGCAAAAGGAGGTTAAGTGACTTGCTAAAGGTCACATGCAATTACTAAGTCTTGCTGGATCCTTTATACTTAGAGAGTCCTTTAAGGCAATCATCTTGTTTACACACACACACACACACACACACACACACACACACACGGCAAAAGACAGCCAGTGTTACTGACCCCCACTCAGGTAGATTGAGTTTTAGAGGCGAGATCTTGCCCAGCGGCCTAGGCTGGTGGGTGGCTGAGCAGGTGAGCAGAGCTCTGGGTCAAGTGATACCATGTTGTGTGGAGACCTGGCAGAAAACACCAGCAGAGGAGTTTTCCAGAATAGTCTTCAGGACCATCTGGGGCTGGCCCCTCCGTCTCCCTCGAGGCTCTGCCCTCCTGTCTGCCTTCTGACCCTCCATCGGCTCCTGGGACGAGACCAGAAGGCAGACACCTGCCTGGCAGGGTGGGTGCAGCTGGGCAGGTGCTGGGGAATCCCGAGATGCATTGTGCTCCCAAAGAGGGTGCAATTCCCAACACAGGAGGGGGGTGGCATCAGGGCAGGTGCTACCCTTGGGAACAGAAATCCAGGACCTAGGACAGGCAGGGGTGCATGAGATCTGGAGGGGGTGCAGCTGTGAGCTGCCCCAAGTCCCAGAGCAGGGTAGTCAGGGGCCAGCTGACAGGTGGTGGGCACAGCGCGGGGCTGGAACACGCAGGTGCGGCTGGACCGCTTCCTCGCCGCAGGCCCCTGCGTGACTCTGAGTGTCTCGGAGCCCGGGTCTGCTCCTCTGTAAGGCAGATGGTCATACACTGCTCACAGGGAAGCTGGCAGGTCAGGAGGCCGGACTCATGGCAGCACTTGGCCACATAAAGTATAAACTGGAGTTGGTGGGGGTCAGGCCACTCGCCCCAGCTTCTCTGACACCCCCCCCACACACACACACACATACACATCTGGTTCTGAGAGGGTCGAGGCCAGTGGACTTGGGAGGGGCCAAGGGCGGTTAGAAATTAGGTTGGGTTTGGTCTGGTGGTGGGGACACTTCACAGCCACTTGGTCAGACCATCCTGTGGGAGCCGAGCAGCAAACCCGTGTGGCCCCCGTGTGGCTGGCACCTCTGGGTGACGGCACAGACACCCAGACTCCAGCTCCAAGTCCCGAAGCCCTTCCCACTCAGTGAACTGAGCCAATGAGCGCAGCCAGGCGAGAGCTCCCCAGCCCTGGGGGCATGCAAGCCCTGCAGGGACCTGCTGTAGGTCTCAGGGATGTGTGGGAGAGCAGGGATGTGACCTTCCAGCACCGGTCCCCTGGCTCCAACCCTGAGTGACCCTGTATGGCCTGTGTCGCCTGCCATTCATAATGAGAGTGAACGGCTTCCATGGCTTCTAGATTCTGTGCACTTCCAACTCACGATCTCAACTTCTCAACATCCCCCTTTACGAAAGGGCAGATGGCGGCGGCTCAGAGACCTAAGTGGCCAGCCCATGGTCACACAGCACACCGGGAGCAGAGCGGGCATTCAGACCCAACATGAAGTCAAATTCTTCCTCCTCTCCCTGGCCAGGGAAGCTGGCCCCCTGAAGGCCCCTGACGTGGGGCCCAAGCTCCTGTCTGTCTTCAGGACTTTCCTTTATGGCTTAAAGTGTGGGAGTACAGGGACAGGTTTTTGTTTTTTTGCGGTACCAGGGATTGAACCCAGAGGCATTCTACCTCCGAGCTACACCCCCAGCCCTATTTTTCTTTTATTCTTTATTTTGAAACAGGGTCTCACTAAGCTGCCAAGGGCCTCACTAAGTAGCTGAGTCTGGCTACAAACCTGCGATCCTCCTGTCTCAGCCTCCCAAGTACTGGGATTATAAGCGTGCGTCACCATGCCCGGCTACAGGGACAGGTTTTATGAGCCCTGGGGGGCAGGGTCCCTGGACCATAACCCTGCCCACCCACAGTCCTCACCCTCGCCTTCTAGAACCCTCCAACTCTTCCATTCCCAACTGCTCTGAGTGTCAGCTTGGGGCAGGATTGGGGCTGGGCAGAGAAGCCAGCAAGCTACCTTTGAGTGTTTACTATCTGGTCGGGGGTGGGGGGCAGTGCTCAGCTCAGCTGCCCTCCCCTGACCACCCTGGGCTGCGACACTAGCACCTGAGGGTCCCTCACCCCACCTGGGCCTGCAGGTCCTGCCCCTCTCTCCTCAGCCTGTGGCCCCCAGCTGGCCTGGTCAGCTTCCTCTGAGCCCCCAGTTCCAGGCAGGGGACCCTTCTGCAGGCAGGGGTCTGGGTGGGGGCTGTGTGGAGGGAAAGCATAGTCTGTAAGCCAGGCAAGGAACCATCTGTTTGGGGGGAACTCCTCGGGACCTCCATAGTGCTTATAGGGAGACAAGTCTTTGCTGGATTTTGAGGCTGGAAAAGGGAGGGAAGGAGACCAGGGTGCTTGATCCATCAGAACATGCTGGCAGGTGCCCAAAGTAGCCAGTTTACACACAGCCAGATGTCCCTCTGAACCTACCAAGGAGGTGCTATATAGATGCGGAAACAGGCCCCCTGAGGTCACGCAACACATGATAGGACTGGCAAGTTACCTCCCTTCTCTGGGCCTCAGTTTCCCTGTTAGAAAACAGGTTTGCCAGGTGTCATGGCACACACCTATAATTCCAGTACTTGGGAGGCTGAGACAGAAGGATTGCATATTTGAGACCAGCCTCAGCAACTTAGCAAGACTCCCAACAACCTAGAGAAACCCTGTTTCAAAACAAAAAATTAAAAAAG
Organism: Glis glis; assembly: GCA_004027185.1. Classification (NCBI taxonomy): domain Eukaryota; kingdom Metazoa; phylum Chordata; class Mammalia; order Rodentia; family Gliridae; genus Glis; species Glis glis. The sequence goes on from PVJS01039640.1 coordinate 5,016, forward strand.
GGCTGGGGGTTTAGCTCGCAGGTAGAATGCCCCTGGGTTCAATCCCTAGTACAAAGAAAGAAAGGAGGGAGAGAGGGAGGAGAGGGAGGAGAGGAAGGAAGGGAGGGAGGGAGGGAGGGAGGGAGGGAGGGAGGAAGGGAGGAAGGAAGGAAGGAAGGAAGGAAGGAAGGAAGGAAGGAAGGAAGGAAGGAAGGCAGGCAGGCAGGCAGGCAGTGAGGTTCCATTCATATAGTCACCCAACAAACAGGGCAGGCCCTGGGATGTGGGGTGAATCTGAACCCCAGCTACAGTCTTCCACAAGCCTTAAGTGCTGTGACTGTGTCCAGGTGAATCTCTCCTTGAATCTTGAGGCCACCTGAGCAGGTGCAGGGGTGACAAGTGTTCAGGGAGGATGTGCTGGGTACTAGGAATCAGGAGATGTGCGGTGGGCTCTCCCTTGAGCTGGGACTCGGTTTCCTCATCTGAAACGTCCTCATACCCCATCCTGCCTCCATCCTGGACTTCTCAGAGCTTCGGGTAGTGGCTGCTCAGACAGCACTGGGGGAGATCAAAGTGGTGTATAGACCCAGGATTCTGGCATGAGACCCCCCCCCGTGGCCTCGCCTGCCCTCCGGGGACAGGTGCCTGCGATAGGCACCCAGGCTCAGCGACCTCTGTGACTACAGGCTCATAGTCATTCATTCATTCTCTCTCTCCCCCCACCCCCATGTGTATCTCTGTGTCTCTGTGGATATGTCTGTCTCGATCTCTTGGTCTGGTCCCCACCCTGTGTGTCTCTCTGTTTCTGGGTCTCTGTTACTGTGTGTCTGCATTTGTCTCTGTGTCTCTGCCACTGTGTATGTATCTCTCTACCTCTCTGTCTCTCTATCTCTCTGTGTCTATCACTGTGTGTGCATCTGTCTCTGTGTCTCTGTCACTGTGTGTGTCTCTGTCTCTTTTTCTCTCACTGTGTCTCTGTCACTGTGTGTGTACATCTGTCTCTGTGTCTCTATGTCTCTGTCTATCTCTCTGTGTCTCTGTCTCTATGTCTCTGTCTCTCTCTCTGTGTCTCTGTCTCTATGTCTCTGTCTCCATCTCTGTCTCTGTTTCTGTGTGTCTATCACTACTGTGTGTCTCTGTCTCTGCCTCTTTTTCTCTCACTGTGTCTCTGTCACTGTGTGTGTGCATCTGTTTCTGTGTCTCTGTCTCCATCTCTGCCTCTCTGTTTCTCTGTCTCTCTGTGTCTATCTGTCACTGCATGTGTGTGCATCTGTCTCTGTGTCTCTGCCTCTCTGTCTCTCTCTGCGTCTCTGTCACTGTGTGTGTCTCTGTCTCTGTCTCTTTTTCTCTTGCCCTGTCTCTGTCACTGTGTGTGTATCTGTCCCTGTGTCTCTCTATCTCTCTGTGTCTCTGTCACTGTGTGTGTCTCTGTCTGTGTCTCTGTCACTGTGTGTGTCTCTCTGTGTCTCTGTCACTGTGTGTGTCTGTCTCTGGCTCTGTCTCTTTTCTCTCTCTCTGTGGACCCGCATGTCTCTGTCTGCGCCTGCCTCACCCTCCCTCTGCCTCTGTCGGCTCCCCTCGGGCCCTTCCTCCTCCCCTCTGCAGAGACCCCTGGAGAAGCCGGACGGCCTGGACGTGTCCGACCAGAGCAAGGAGCACCCGCAGCACCTCTGTGAGAAGTGCAAAGTCCTGGGCTACTACTGCCGCCGTGTGCAGTGACCGCTGCCCGCCGCCCTGACCGCCCCGGGGCTGCACGTCCCCGGGCAGGGGCTCCTCGGCTCCTCGGCTCGTGTGTTGACAGTGTTACTGACATCGCCACCCCACATGTCACAGGAGGCAGGGGCAGGGTGAAGGCCAGCAGAGGTCAGAGCCCGGGCCCCACAGAGCCCTCGATGTCCCCACAGGCTCTCCTCCTCCTCGAGAGCCCCTTTGGGGTGAGCAGCCTCGTATTGGCCACAAGTGCACTAAATTTACTGTGAATCCTGAAGCCTGGGGGGACGGTCTCCCCAAGACTAGCCAGGCCACCCCCGCCCCACGTGAAAAGCCACTCTCACCCTCGGAGCCCCGCGCTCCAGTCCTAAGTCAGCAATCGCAGCCACAGGCGCCTGCTCCTGCAGCCGGGAGGGCCCTGCCCCTGCCCATGCCGAGCCCCAAGCCCCTGGGAGCTGCACCCCTACCCTGAGGACCCCAATGCAGAGGTCAGGGCAGGGGAGCTGTGTCCTGGGCACTTGGGGCAGCCCCTCCCATGACCCCCAGAAGACCCTGTCCCACTGGCTGGGTTCTGTCCATCCCATTCCTTCCCTTCCCCTTTCCCACCCACCCCATTGGGGCTGCAGCCTCGGCAAGGCCGCCCGCTCCTGGCATTCTCCAGACATGTTGTGTCACCTGGGGCAAGGTGAGCTCATCTCTGGCCTCAGTTTCCCTATTAGTTTAGTGGGAGTGTGACCTGAAGAGCTAAGAGGTCCCCGCCAGCCATGAGGTCTGGGCGTTGGCAGGTACCACGCAGAACAGGGAGCTGTTTGGAGAGTCTCCTGGGTGGTGGGAGACACCTCCAGGCACCTTGCAGGCCACACTGCTGCCCCTCGACTGGTCATTAGGGAGTCAGGCTGAGGGTGCCAAGTCTTCCCCTGCCACCCCTGGCAGCCCCACCTTCCCTGCAAAAATAGAGGCAGACCACCCTTCTTTACCTGGGTCTCCCCAAGTCCCTCACATGGGCAATGCTGAGACAAGCCACAGAACCTCTCGTTTGAAAAATGGGGACAGTGTTTTCCTACCTCCCAAAAGGGATCGGAGCGGCCTCTTGGACATGGCGTGGTGGGGGGAGGAGGACCATCCCAGCTGGCAGGCCAGAGTGCCCTCCTCTCCTCTCCCCAGCGGGAAGCCCCGTTTCTAAGACCCTCCTTTTCTTCCAGGGGAGGGAGAGATCTGGCTGCCAGGACTGGGTTGCTTGATTTTGCCCCAACATTGTGCCTCTGTGGGAAAAAAAAGAAAAAAAATCAGACCATAAAATGGGCCTGAAATCCAGTGTTTACCACGGCTCGGGGACACCCCTCCGGTGCCCAGTCGCCTTTTGTTTTCAAATGAAAATGCTTTGTAGAACTGAAGAGTTAGAGAAGTGTTATCCAAGGGTCCAGGGAGCAGGAGGAAGAGATGGAGCATATCTGCAGCTGGAGGGCTGCAGGCTAGATTTCAGGGGGCCAGAACCTCTGAGCACTTAAAAAAGGTGTATTTGCGGCAGCCAGGGGCAGCATACCCACAGCAGGCTGAGCACCCAGCCACCTCTGGGGACAGCCACCGAGGACTCCCCAGCCCAGCCGCCGTGTCATCAAGGTGAGCCTGTTGGCCATGACCTGAGGCTTCTGTCCTCAAGAAGCTGTTGCTGTCAGTCATCCTATCGGGCCTCTAAAGAGAATGTTTCAATGGTGGCGGTGTGGTTATCTCTGCTGTCAGGACAAGCTGGGCATGAGGACCCTTGGCCCAAGGATGCCTGGTGCCTGCCAACCCGGCTGCCAAGGTGGGGGAAGCCCATACCCTAAAAAGAAGCCAGGCTCCGGACGGTGGGAGGCCAGGCCAAGAGGACATGGGACATCACCCAGAGTGGCCCTTTCAGGAGGCTGGTCCAGCCGGCAGCCATTGTCCTGCCATTTGTGCAGAGCTGACACCTGGGGGCTGGGCTCCCGCCTGAGGCGGCCCCTCAGCACTCCGCCCTGCGCTGTCCTGGCTGATCTGGGGAGCTGTCTGCGGTCAGCAACTGACACTGCTGTCCAGACCGGGTGCTGGGAGAGTTAAGTGCTCAGAGGGCCTGGGAGCCCAGGGGACAAGAAGGTATGTGGTTTTAGTAAGTTTAAAAGGGACAATTGCTTGCAGTTAGTAGATCTAGCGATCTAGTTGAGAGATAACGGTGTTTACCCCATATGAAGTATTGATAGCTCTACTTGTGAATTTGTATTTATTTTGAGTTATACTTGACACAGAATTCCTTTTCTAAAAAACAAAAATACTATGTGTGTATTTTGAGAGGGAAAAAAAAAACCTCATAGATGTTAAAATTTCTGCATGGTTACCAGTTTTTCTCACGACACTGAATTTGATAGCTTCTCCTGAAAAGCCTCCGCAGTGATTTTTGTCTGTATATATTTGAGGGCCTTTTTTAAAAAAAAAAGAAAAGAAAAAGAAAAATATGATTGCTTGATTTTTTTGAGGTTTAAAAAAAACAAAGAAAAAGAGGCATTTTCAAAACTTCAGAGCCTTCAGGTGGGCAATAGAATCTCAAAGATTTCTGGAAATATTTCACAAGCCTTCTGGTTGAGCTACAAGAAAATATTTATGGTGAGAACTTTTCTTTTTTTTCCTGTTAATGTTTTATTCTCCTTTTTGGTTTGTTTTTTACTATGCTTCGGTCTGTAAAAAGAATGCAACTGAACTACATTAAGAAGGAAATATTGTCTACATAGAATATTATATGAAGTTGGTACATAATTCTGATGAGAAAAAAAATCTTTGCAATTCTTTAAGCCATGTTGTTGTTATTCTGTATTGTTTTCCTTGGATGAAAATATCAGTATTAAGTAGCCAGCATATTATTCAAATGTTTAGACTTATTAATATGCCCTTGTCCTGTATTTATACATATGTGTATTTTGGAAAGTACTGCCTTTTTTAAGGGGAGCTCTTAGTAGATACGTAACGAAAAAAGGGAATAGTGACCCCTTTGTGCCTCTCCCGCTGAGGATAACAAACACAGCATTGTAGTCACTTGCCTGCACCTCCTTGTTATTATCTTATTACGGTTTTATTAATTTCGTAGGCGGGGCAGGGATGGGCAAGGGGAAGCAGAAGCATTTGACCACCGGCCTGGCTGTGGTCTGCCAACCTCTTAGCTGGTCAGCAAGGCTCAAGGTGGGGGCAGGAAGCAGCCCCCCCGGGCCCGTCTTTGAAGCATTTTCATCTGAGCCACGCCCAGGACCTCATCCTCTTTGAACTCGGATATGTCCATCAGAGCCCGTACACCTGCCCGCCAGCATCTAATAGACTTGAATCTACTCTAAACAAATATTTAACCTAACCTCACTACATTGTAGTCCAGTGAGACAACTAACCCTGAAACGTGGGGTGTTCCAGCCTTCAGCGAGGTGGCCGGGTGGTCTTCCCCACCAGGGACCGTGGCAGCAGGATCATCGCTCTCCTGGTGGCTGGCCTCTCGTGGTTCGACCTCCTCCACCCCACGTGGTGACCACCCCTGTCTGTGTCTGTTCATGTGTGTGTGTGTCCAGCTAAAAAGACAAACAGAACCCGCGGGTGGGCCTGGCTCGGAGGGTGCGTGGAAAGCCCCCCACTTCTCCCAAGGGCCGCCCCGCATGGCATTCCGCTGTGTGCCTTATTCCTGAGACTGTATACAGCTTGCCTATGGAAATGTAGCCTTTCCACGCTGTATTAAAAGGACTTTGGAAAGCAAAGAGGCTCTGGGGGTTTCCTTGTTCACACAGAGCACTGGAGGGAGCTGGACGTTCTCACTGGCTGGGACAGCCGGCGGGGAGGGCCCGGGGCTGCCCTCAGGCTCCCCTGGGTCTGGTCATCTGGTCCTTGCCCTGCCTCCTCCCAGCCCCTCTGCCACCAAGTGGACACTTTCTCCAGAGTGAGAGCGCTCCCCAAGTCGGGCCCCAGACTGGGTGAGATTGTCTGCAGATTAGGTCACACGTTAGCTCAGCGGCGGGACTCCCGGGTGACCATATATAGGAGGGAATCTGCCTCGGACAGCAGCCCGGGCGCCACTGCGACTGCTCAGGCTCTGGGCCCTAGACCCTGGGCATTGCATGGTGAACAGAAGTGTCCAGGAGAGGAGAACAGGGAGCTTCTCTAGGAGCGAGGTCAGGCTGGGCAGGGCTGTCACTAGCTCTTGCAGAGGGTGACAGACCAGGAGCTACCAGGAAGCAAGACCATCAGCAGCCAGCTGCCTCGGACACCCTTCTGCCCCAATCGGTGCTCCGTCCCTCTCAACCCTGCCACTCACCAGAGTGGCCTGCGGGGCTTTAACAACACCACAGTCTTGGCCCCACTCCAGAGACGCTGAGAAATTGGGCTGGGTCTGTCCTCAGTTTATGAAGCCCCCAGATCAGCGCCTTGTGCATCCAAGGCTGGGCAGCACTGGTTTTGTGGTGGTCCTCCATGGTCCCCTGGGGCTGATGGTGACCTCAGCAAGGAGGCTGGTGAGCAGGGGGTTTGAGCCCCAACGAGGGACATCTGGTTCCCAGCTCTAAGACAACTGTTGCTATTGAAGAATAATACTGCCTAGGGGCTGGGGTGGGGTGGGGTGGGAAGAAAACTGGAAATCACAGTTGTTATGTGAAATTGTCCAAGTTTTAAATTTTGGCAAGTAGTTTACTACTTTTATTTTATTTCTGGTACTGGGAACTGAACCCAGGGGCATTCTCCTTCTGACCTACACCCCCAGCTCTGTGTGTGTGTGTGGGGGGGGTGTTACTGGGGATTAAACCCAGGGCATTCTACCGCTGAGCTATATCCCCAGCCCTTTTTATTTTTTTGTTTTGAAACAGGATCTTGCTAGTTTTCTGAGAGTCTCGCTAAGTTGCTGAGGCTGGCCTCGAACCTGCAATCAGGCATGTACCATCACACCCAGCTCTCCCAGCCCTACTTTATTTTTTATTTTAAAACGTGGTCTCACTAAGTTGCTGAGAATCTTGTTAAGTTGCTGAGGCTGGCCTCGAACCTGTATCCTCCTATCTCAGCCTCCCAAGTACTGGGATAACAGGTATGCTCCACCATGCCTAGCTAGTTTACTAATTTTTTTTTTTTTTTTTGCCGTACCGGGGATTGAACGCAGGGGCGTTCTAACTCCGTGCCACACCCCCGGCCCTATTTTTTATACTTTATTTTGAAACCAGGTCTCACGAAGTTGCAGAGGGCCTCACTAAGTAGAGAGAGAGAGAGAGAGAGAGACAGGGGGGAGAGAGAGAGAGAGAGAGAGAGAGAGAGAGAGAGCTGAGGCTGGCCGCGAACCCGGATCCTCCAGTCTCCGCCTCCCAAAGTACTGGGATTACAAGCGTGCGCCACCACACCCGGCTTACTAATTTTTTTAAATGGTATATGTCTGCAGGCAAACCCATGCTTCCAGACTGTGGCCTGTGAGATAAAGCAGAGAAAAAAAGATTTGAATCCTTGGGGTCGGGGGCCGGGGATGTAGCATCAGGGATGGACAGGCAGGAACGGAGACCCCTGACTCTATAAACAGGACCCCTTGGCTGATTTGGTGTGTATAAGCCGCCAGACCTTTGCCTGCTTGTTGGCCCAAAGAGAGGCACCTGTCTTCCGGGTGTGAAATGGCCAGCAGGGATGCAGATGGTCCCAGCCCAGCAGAGCACCATTGCCTTCTCTGAAGGTGAGCAGGTAAGTGCGGAGGGGACCTGTGCACCAGGGTGGGAAGAGGACAGAAGGGTTGGTTCCCCAAGTGCCAATTTGCAGCAGGGACCCTGCCAGCCGCCCTCCAGCAGCCCTGGGACATGAAGCTGGAGCCTGAGAATGCCCTGTCTCCTGCAACTGCAAGGCCAGCCCCACCTCCTCCAGCTGCGTGAGGTGGCAGTCCCTCCAGTGAACAAGAGCCCCAGCTCACTCCTGGCACTCAGGATGGCCCAGGGTGGGTGTGTGGCCTCTTGCTCCCATTGTCTGTGGCTTAGACAGAAACACCTTGCCAGAGATCACATAGGGAACTGGGGGTGGGCAGCCTCGAACCCAGGACCCCCAAACCCATCTGCTCGCCCTGCAGGCACTGACTGAGCATGCTCTGTGCGCCAAGCCGGGGGCCCCGGGTTGCCATCCACCCACGCCTTTGAGTGTGTGTCTGTGTGCATGAGCGCATGTTTTGTTTTCTGAAAAAACAAACCTAAGGCAAACAGCCTGTGTTTCGACATCTCCCAGATCCGTGGAAACCAGTAATTCCCTTGGACAGGAAGGATTTCCGGTTGGACCTAACGCTCATGTTTAGAGGCAGCCGGCTGCTGAGGGTCCGGGAGAGAGCAGAGTCCACTGAACAAGGGGCATCAGGGGGCTCAGCTCTGGGTGGAAACCGAGGCCCCCAGAGGGGAAGGCCTCTCCTGAGGTCGCCCGGCAGGCCGGGATTCAAACTCCTGTTCTGCCCTCTTGGTGCGGTGTTTTAGAGATGGAGCTGGAAGTCAGCCCCACACCGCAATCTGAGCCCAGAATTGGTGAGGTGTGGGAAGGAGCGAGGGCCTTGGGGGCTGGGGTGACCTCATGGGACAAGGAAGTGGGGAGGTAGCTCCAACCTGTGGCCGCTTGAGGTCCTTGGAGCCCCTTGGCGCTGGCTCCTGACAGGGAGGAGACCAGGCCAGCACGCAGGCAGGGGAGCGGAGGTATGTGGTTCAACTGTCACGGCACCAGGGCCCGCGGGGAGTCGAGATCCCTGGGTGTGACCCCTTCTCTGAACGTGTGATATAGAGCCTCTGTCCTTATCTGTAAGCTGAGGACAAGCAATTCGCTCCGGCAGCTTCTGCCCACAGCTCAGCGATGGCCACTCTCTTCTCGCCCAACCCCCTGTGGTGTGGGGGTTCCTCACACCAGGAGGCCAGGCCCAGGCGCCCACATGTCCTCCTAACAGTCCTGGCAGGAGTCAGGGCAGGGACAATATGCCAGTAGAACACCTAGAGAAACAGGCTGGGGAGGGCCCCGACGCCCCAAACCCACAAGTAGAGTACCCCGCTGCGCCCTCTGGCCTCCGCACCGCCGTCTCTGACCCTAATGAGGGTGGTTCAGTGGACTTGTGAGAACCCTTTGGTCTCCCAGCAAACTGCTACCTATCACTTTTCCTCTGTGGCTGCTAGGACTGGGCCCACCTCACGCTGAGCACTCAAGCCCCCACCTGTCCCCCAGACGTCCTGACCCCAGCTCCCCATGGCCTGGAGAGCCCAGGGGCACCCAGCCTCACTGCCCTTCAAGCTGTCTCCCTCTTGGGTGTGGGAGAGCTGGGAGCAGGGGCAGGGAAGGGCAGAGACCAAGCAGGGTGACAGCTGAGGCGGGCTCGCCCCTCTCTGGCTGTGCCCCAGAGCTCTAGTCAGAGCTAGGAACTGCCAGTCCTGAGCTAGTGAAGGACTAACACCTCCCACACCATTCATTCACCCTCCTCCTGACACACACTCACCTCTTGTCACACTCACATACACTAACACTCACACACCACACGCACGTGTTCACACACTGTTCACATGCACGTGCCCGCAAACACGGCCATGGCGGGGCAAGAGCCTGGCCAGGGTGGGAGGCCTGGGTCTCCTGCCCAGGCCCCACAGCCCTCCCCGGGCCCTCTTAGCCAACGCTCACATTTAGGGATGAAGGAACTCCAGGGCAGAGAAGACATGAACTTCCTGGGAGCAGGAAGCTCATAGCAAAGGAATCTGCCCCCGACACAGCGAGCAAGTCTGTCCTGTGTTTACACACTCGAAGCAATTCATGTTCTGTAAGGTGTGATAATGGTGTCAGGGTGACTCTGCCCATCTCCACTGTGTCCAGAGCCAGCCAGGTTGGTACCTGTCTTCCCTTTTCCCCTCCCCAAGTGGCCCTGCAGCCTCCTGGAGCCCTGAGCTGAGCCCGGTTACTCTCCCACATCTATAAAAAGTCCTTGTCAAGCTGGTCAGGGTGGTGCATACCTGTAGTCCCAGTGCTTAGGAGGCTGCGACAGGAAGATCCCAGGTTCAAGGCCAGCCTCAGCAACTTAGTGAGACTCTCAGGAACCTAGCAAGATCCTGTTTCCAAATAAATAGTTAAAAGGGCTGGGGGTGTAGCTTGGAGGGTAGAACTCCCCTGGTTTCAATCCCCAGTACCGCATGCGTATGCACACGTGCACACACACACACACACACACGCACGCACACGCACACACACATCCTTGTGTATTCAACACTGGAGTGTTGTGTGTGAGGTGATGCAACACGTGGGCTTTGTTTTCGAACAGTGCAGAGTGGGGGGGTGTTGAATGAGACTGGCTGATGGCGGCTGCTGAAGAGGGCAGCTGGGGACTGGGGGGAGGCACCATACTGTCTCCTGCTCCCTCCCCTAGGCAGGTGATGAGCTCAGAGGTGATCCAGGCCGGGAAGTGTCTGAGACGGAAGTGGGTGTGCCGGCCATTATGCCATATGATTTACACACATTGTCATTTTTTATGACAGTGAGTCACATTTATAGATGGGGAAGCTGAGGTTGAGCGATTTGTCCAAGATCAGGGAGCTGATAAGGAGCAGAGACCCTCCCTCCCTGTGCCCCTCTCAGAGGCACTCCCCCCCAGCCCCCACCCCCAAGGGACTGCAGGTCCAGGGTCTGGCCCCTGCCTGCTGCTGCTTCCTGCAGCCCAGCTGCCCTCCCATACAGCCCAGCCCCTCTGCTGCGCCCTGGCCCCTCACCTGTGCCAGCTCAGCCCGCACCCCCAACATCATCTAGTACAGGCCCCATGGTCACTGGAGGCTGCGTGGGAGCCAGAGCCCAGGCCCAGGAACCCCCAACCCTCCTTGTGTGGTTGACCTTGAAAAGCCCCCAGGGCCCCTTGGGGGTGAGGGTGACTCTGCCCATCTCCACTGTGTCCAGAGCCAGCCAGGTTGGTACCTGTCTTCTCTTTCCCCCTCCCCAAGTGGCCCTGCAGCCTCCTGGAGCCCTGAGCTGAGCCCGGTTACCCTCCCACATCCGCCATCTCGGTGCAGAAGTGCAGGGGGTCCTCCATCCCGCCTGAGCCTCCAAGCCAGGAGCCCAGCAGCCTCCCCTACCACCTTATCAGCCCCGACTGTCCCCTGGTTGTTGAGCCTGGCCCCATAGTCCACATCAATTGCTCCCGTTGGTCAATGTGGGTTCCACATCCTGTTTTATAAGTCCAGGACCGTGGCACCTGCCATGGCCTCCATGTCTGCCTCCCCACCCGCATCCTGGAGAGGACTCTGGGGCAGACAGACCACACCTCTAGGCTGAGTGGGAGTGATATTGCCCACCTACCTACCTACCTGGAGGTCATGGGCAAGATTAAAGTAGATAGGGAGGGAAAATGCTTGGCCCGTGGGGCACACTGAAGAATGCTCAGCCACTGTGCTGCTCAAAGAGGTGGTGATAGAACTGGGTGCAGTGGCGCACACCTGTAACTTGGGAGGCTGAAACAGGAGGATGGCAGGTTCGAGGCCAGCCTCAGCAGCTTAGTGAGATCCTCTTTCAAAATAAAAAATAAAGCCGGGCGTGGTGGTGCACGCTTGTAATCCCAGTACTTTGGGAGGCGGAGACCGGAGGATCCGGGTTCGTGGCCAGCCTCAGCTCGCTCTCTCTCTCTCTCTCTCTCTCTCTCTCCTTAGTGAGGCCCTGCGCAACTTCGTGAGACCCGGTTTCGAAATAAAGCATAAAAAATAGGGCCGGGGGCATAGCGCGGAGGTAGAACGCCCCTGCGTTCAATCCCCGGTACCGCAAAATAAATAAATAAATAAATAAAAATAAAAATAAAAAAATAAAAAATAAAAAGGGTTGGGGGTTGTAGCTCAGAGGTAGAATACCCCAGTGAAAGAAAGAAAGAAGGAAGGAAGGAAAGAAGGAAGGAAGGAAGGAAGGAAGGAAGAGAGAGAGAGAGAGAGAGAGAGAAAGAAAGGAAGGAAGGAAGGAAGAAAGAAAGAAAGAAGAAAGAAAGAAAGAAAGAAAGAAAGAAAGAAAGAAAGAAGAAAGAAAGAAAGAAAGAAAGAAAGAAAGAAAGAAAGAAAGAAAGAAAAGAAAAAGAGATGGTCCTGATGGTCCCCCAGGGGCATGCTGCCTCTGAAATGGCCCCGTGACCCCCTCTCTGTCTTTGCCTTTTCCCCTCCGCCTCTTGAGACTTGTGTTCTGAAAACTTCACACCAACAGGCTGGCAGGACAGAGTCCAGGCCTTGCCTCAGGGAAGGTCTGCCAACTCTCCCCTCCCACTCCCAAGCAGCCACACGTGTTAGTCCAGTTCCGATTGGGCTACTGCCTCGGTTTCCCTGTTGTATTGTGATAAAAGACCTCGCTCAGCATGTAACTACCAGGCCTCCTCTCCCTGGGAGCCTGACCCTAGCCCTGCACAAGTTGGAGACAGCTTTACTCTGTGGCCTGCTCCACCTCCGCGAACTTGCCCGCCCAGAATTCCCAAGCTGTTTCCTTTTGCACCAATTAGCTGGTCTCATGCTGCCCTCTGGTGGCCAAATCCAAGAACTTCAACTTTCTACGGGTAGGCAAGCCTGTATTGTATAGAAGAAAAATGTTTGCTTGCTTGCTTGCTTGCTTGCTTGCCTGTTTCCCTAAAATCCCAAGTGATATCTGACTCCCCCAAGTCTCATGCATTTGTGGTTAAGTAAAATTTATAAATGGTGGTATTGGGCTTTCCCCGCTTGATTTTAAAATAACGCATGCACAACGTGAAGTGGAACAACAAAGATAGGCAGAAGGAAGATTCCCAGCAGCCCAACTTCTCCCACAGAACAAACACTGCCCAGAGTTCGCCCATGTCTTTTTCAGGATTTTCGTTTATGGGAGTGTGTGAGAAAGTGTGTGTGTGTGTGTGTGTGTGTGTGTGTGTGTGTATACTGCTCTACACTAATGGCATGCTCTTCTGTAACCTGCCTGGTCTTCATCATCCTCTTTCCTTCTCAGCACACAGATCTGTCCCATTTGTCTAACACCTGGTTGTATTCCTTTGTTGGGCTGCCTATTGATAAACTTCCAATTGAACAGTTTGAAGCACTATGGTTTTTAAAAGTCAGTATTTTTTCGTAATCACCTTTCTGTTTGGTATGGTGGAAGTATCTGGAATCATGAGAGCCAGGGTTTGACTCAGCACCTCTCAGGCGGCCATGGTCTCTGATCATATCCCTCTGCCCCTCCAGGCTTCAGTTTCCCCATCTATCTAACTAGGGCACTGGTTCTCTCCCCGACCTGTGATTAAATCCATATAGGACAAACAGAGCCTAAAGGCCACCCTGGGGTCAGTCATGCAGGTTTGGGCTGTGCTAGAAGGGGGTCTGAGAGCATACAAACCTCTCTGAAGCCTGTGAGATACATCTGCCACATGCTACATAATGATGTTTTGGTTAATAGTGGGCCACATATGTGACAGTGGTCCCAGAAAATGATATTGCCTTGTGCCAGTGTAGACATTTTAGCAAGGACACTCTGTGATGTTCACACAGGATGAAATTGGCTAACAAGGCAATTCTCAGAACATATCCCAACATTAAGCAAGGCATGACTATGCAAATCATACACCGATACTCCTTGACTTATGATGGGGTTACATCCCAAAAACCTCATTGTAAGTTGAAAATAGTGCAAGTTTAAAATGCATTTAATATACCTAACCAAACATCCTAATTCACCACCATGGTATACTAAGGTACTAGTTGTTTACCCTCCTGGTCGCATGGCTTGCTGCCACTGCCCAGCATCTTGAGAGAGTATTGAAGCACACATTGCTAGCCCAGGGAAAAGATCAAAATTCAACGTACGGTTTCTACTGAATGCATACTGCTTACATCCCGTTGTAACATTAGAAAAACCGAAGTCAAACCATCACAAATTGGGAACCATCTGTTTCTTTCTTTCTTTCTTTCTTTCCTTCCTTCCTTCCTTCCTTCCTTCCTTCCTTCCTTCCTTCCTTCTTTCTTTCTTTCTTTCTTTCTTTCTTTCTTTCTTTCTTTCTTGCGGTACCGGGGATTGAACCCAGGGGTGTTCTACCTCTGCGCTATGCCCCCAGCCCTATTTTTTTATACTTTATTTTGAAACCGGGTCTCACGAAGTTGCGGAGGGCCTCAC
>PVJS01039641.1:0-18803 GCA_004027185.1 Glis glis
TTCTGTAGAGTTCTTAGCATGAATGGGTGTTGAATTTTGTCAAATGCTTTTTCCGCATCTATTGAAATGATCATGTGATTTTTGTTTTTAGTTCGGTTTATGTGGTGGATAACATGTATTGTTTTGCGTATGTTGAACCAGCCTTGCTTTCCAGGGATGAAACCAACTTGGTCATGGTGTATGATTTTCTCAATATGGTATTGAATGCGCGTGGCCTAGTCCTATTTTCTATTTTTATCTTGAAACAGGGTCTTGCTAAGTTTCTGAGGCTGTCCTTGAATCTGCAATTCCTGTCTCAGCCTCACAAGTACTGGGATTATACCATGCCAGGCAGAACACCTGCAATTTCTATCAAACATTCCTGTATAGTTTGTGTATGCCAAAGTATTCAGTTAAAAAAAGAATGGGGGGGGGAGGAGATGCCAAAGTATTCAGTCAAAAAAAAATGGGAAGCCGGGCATGGTGGCACACGCTTGTAATCCCAGTACTTTGGGAGGCGGAGACTGGAGGATCTGGGTTCGGGGCCAGCCTCAGCTCTCTCTCTCTCTCTCTGTCCCTGTCTCTCTCTCTCTCTCTCTCTCTACCTAGTGAGGCCCTCCGCAACTTCGTGAGACCCGGTTTTAAAATAAAGTATAAAAAATAGGGCAGGGGTGTAGCGCGGAGGTAGAACGCCCCTGGGTTCAATCCCGGGTACCGCAAAAAAAAAAAAAAAAAAAATGGGAGAGGAACGATGGACTAATGCTTTGTGTTTAAATATCAAAGCCTTAAAGATGAAACCATATCAGCCCAGTAATCTATTTTACCAAACTGTATTTTCATTACTATTTTTTCAAATTTTTGTAAGATTTCAGCCCAGTTAATCAGTATCTTGAGAGTATTCAGAATAAATGTTGGCCTTGGATTTCCCCTCCCTTTTTTCCATAATATCACTATCCCCTAATAACCTCATATTTTTCCCCAAATCCTCACTACTTTCTTCTTTCTCTCACAACTTCCAAGGCTGTGAATCTAGAGGATGCAGTATCTAAGGCACTTTGAGAGACAAGCCTATGGATGTGGCCTTCTGTGAACCTAAAGTATTTGTTCTTCAAAACCGTTGCTCCATATAACACACTGTCTTATTTTAATATGTGGCTTTGTGTACTTCACCTAGGAATTCCAACCTTTGAGAAAGTATCCTTATAAAGTTGAAGATTCTCACTTAAAGGAAAACATTTCTGAGGCTCCCTTCTGCATAAAAATATAAAAAGTAATAAAGAGAAGATAGTGAAACAGCCTCATTTTAGCTCCTATGAGCAGGAAAACTATGCAAATATTTATTTTTAAGAAAAAGCTGATGGAATCTTGTTAAAATATTTGCTCAGATTCAAATATCTTGTTATTCTCCATTTTCTTAATCTGCAAATGTCTGATCCACATTTGTCTTCTTTACCTGAATCCTTTCCAAAACCTCTGGCTCTAAGTTTGTTCTTTACATAACTTCTACACAAAGTGGGAGGCTAAAGTTTAAAATGAAATACTTTCTAAAAAATGATTTAAAAATAAATGCTTGGTTTTATGTCCTCCTCTTTTTCAAACAAAATTTTAAAAAGACTTTTGCTCCTGGGTTAAAAAAAAAACTATAAAAGACATTGATGTAATCTGAATATGGCACTGATATTAGATTATCAAGTACTTACTGCTAATTTTATCAAGTGTAATAATGGTATTAAGATTAGAAAAGAAGCCAGTGTCATCTTGAGCAAAGATAAAAAGCAAAAGGCATTTTATTCTCTCATTTAAATATACTATGAATCCGAATGTGTGGGCACATGCCTGTAATCCCAGTACTTGGGAAGCTGAGACAGGAGGATCATAGGTTTGAGGACAGCCTCAGAAACATAGCAAGACTCTCAGCAACCCAGTGAGACCTTGTTTCAAAAAATCAAAAACTAAAATTAGTCTGGGGGTCTAGCTCAGAGTAAAAAATAAATATACTATAAAGTTATAGTCATCAAAACAGCATGGTATTGGCATAAAAACAGAATAGAAAGCCTGAAAATAAACCCATGTATACACAGCCAACCAATTTTTGACAATGATACTAAGAACATGCATTAGAGAAAAGGTCTTTTCAATAAATGGTGCTTGAAAAAAATGGATATCCACACACAAAAGAATGAAACTAGACTCCTATCACTCACAGATTACAAAAATCAACTCAAAATGATTAAGGACTTAAATGTAAGAAATGAACCTATGAAATCACTAGAAAATATAGGGGAAATGCTTTAGGACATTGTAATGGGGAGGAATTTTTGGCTAAGACCCAAAAATCAGAGGAAACAAAAGCAAAAATAGACAAATGGGATTACATCAAACTAAAAAGCCAAAATAAGCATTTCTAGAAAGGAGATATGCAAATGGCCAAGAAAACATATGAACAAATGCTCAACATTATTCATCACCAGGAAAATGCAAATCAAAACCACAATGAGAACTGGTAATGGCTATTATCAAAAAGACTAAAGATAACAAGTGCAGGTGAGAATATGGAGAAAAAGAACCTTTGCACACTATTGGTGGGAATGTAAATTAGGACAGCTACTGCAGAAAACAGTGTGGAGGTTCCTCAAAAACTTAAAAATAGAATTACCATATGATGCAGCAATACCACAACTGGGTATATATCCAAGGAAATGTAGTCAGTATGTTGAAGAGATATCTGCACTCCCATGTTAACTGTATTTACCATATCCATGAAATGGAAAAACTTATCTATCAGGGGTTGGTTAGTGCAATAGTCAATAGCGAGGTGACTGCATAAAACAGTCTTCTGTTTGTAAATACCTAAAATCAGTATCCATACCAATAAAGTCATTATGGTATTATACAATTCTTTAAACTTTTCTGTGCCTTTGAAATTTTTGTATTAAAAATTAATTAAAATACATTATTACCAAAAAAATGCTTGAATAAAACTCTGAAAGTGAGTGAGAAGAATGTTTAGAGAGAGGGGTTCATTGTGAAAGTGGAGGCACTGTCTTCCAAGGTTAATGATTTGTTTGCCAACTTGGCCAATGTCTTACCTACATGACAGACAAGTAAAAATAAAGTGAATAAGTAATTTGGTCAAAAATACTCTATAGTTAGAAAACTTTTGCTTCATATGGATAAGAGGCAAATAAAATGTCAGTACTTCTTAAAACACACAGGAAAACTACCTCATCAAATTATTGTAGAAGTCAATCTACAAATTAATTTGCATGCTCATCTTGAAATTCAAACATATTCATATTAAAGGATATTGTCTGTCCCACTCATTATAAGCTTGCACAAATGTGGATTATGGTTCTAGTATGACCTGAGTCATTGCTGCTGGTTCACAGATCATACTTGGGATACTAAGGTTCTATGTTATACAAAATAACCAATGAAAGTCAAAACTGCATAAAGCATATACTTTCTACCAAGTTGTACATGGATCTCACAGTCTTTCCCACATAAGATTTAAAAATACTTTATGTATACATGTACTTGCAATCATAGAACCAATATGCAAAAATAGCTCAGATTTCCACAGTTGGGGAAATGTCCATCAATCTAGAGTTGTATTCCACTGTGTTATTTTGATCATGTATACTCTCAGTACAAGTATAAAACAAAAAGCCATCTTTGGCCATCTTTAGTACAATGTCCTTCATGGAAGATGAAATAATTTGTATTATTCTGAACATTTGTTAAAATGTTCAAAGATTCAGTATTTTTAACATTTGCTCTTATATTTTGGAATTCTATTAAATTGAATATTTGTTATTTATTACAACAGTAAAAATGTTACATTTCATTATGTTACCTTCAATTACTTGTCAATACTATATTTGTGATTTGTTTTCTTCAGTAAAATTAGAATTTGACATGGCACCTTTAAAATAATTAAAGAAGTTATATAACAAACATATACATATACATACATACATATATATGTAAATTAGAATTATATTATGTATTGCTAGATATGCTACACCTGAAATAAATATTGCTATAATCGTTGCACTCTTAGTGACTTCAAGTTTTGGTGCTTGGCAGACTGTATTTTCCATAAATGGAAATGCCTATATCAATACCTATGTGTATATTATCCCATTCACATGTTCCTTTACAGTGTGGCTGGCAGTCATTCCACCAAAAGGCAGGATTTATGTTCCTTCCCTTTGAATATATATAGTAGTTTGTGACTGATCAGAATAATAAAACCTGTCTAAAGTGATACTATGTGACTTCTAAGACTAGGTCATTAAAAGGATCCAGCTGCCACCTGGCTTTCTGGATGTTTGCCCTTTGGAATCCAGCCACTATTTTGTAAGGAAGCCCAGGCTACACAGAGATGCTACAGGTGGCTGTTACAACTAATAGTCCCAGCTAGACCTGCCCCTACCCAGCCAACATCAGCAACAAACACCAGACATACAAATGGATGAGTTTTGTCTGGGGGTGTATCTCAGTGGGAGAGCGCTTGCCAAGCTTGCAGGAAGCCCTGGGTTCAATCCTCAATACTGAAAAAAATTTTTTCAGATGCTTCTAGCTTCTAACCCTTGAGTCTTTCATTTAGACTCCAGACTTAAGGGAACACACACACACACACATACACACACACACACACACACACACACACACACACACTTCATCTCCTCTGTGCCCTGACTGAATTCTTAACCCACAGAAGGTGTGAGGCATACTAAGTTATTGTTTTGTTTTAACACACTAAGTTTAGTAATTTGTTTTACAACAGATGGTTAATAAACATTTTGGTATCTGGAGGCACCGTGCTACCATAACAAAAATCTAAAAACACAGAAGTGGCTTGGGGACTACATGGTGAGCAAACACTCAAGGAACTTTGAGGAAAGTGTTTGTGAAAGCCTAAAAAGTCTCGCAGACACTCCTGGTAGAAGTCTGACAGTCTTCTACAAGGGCTAAACAGAGGAAGGAAAATCCTGGTGGGAAAAGAAAGTGGTCCTGCCTCCGCAGTGGCAGATGTTCAGCAACACTGCTGACTGTGATAAAGGGGAAACGTAAAAATTGAGCCCAATGACCTGGAAGGACCAGCCAAGGAGACTTCCAGGCAGTTTTGAAACTACTACCTAGCTCCTCATTCTGATTCACAGTAAAATGCAACAGCAAAGAGAAGCAAAAAGAATTGTTGAACATTTAAAAAGCCAGGACTTGTGGCCTTGTTCCACTGCAAATAATGCTAAAACTAGTCAATTATTTCTAGGAAGATCAAATCCAAGGCCCAACCAGAAAACAAGACATAAAGATGAAACTAAAGCAGTGACTGTAACATTCTGTCTTTTGAGCTGGACCTCAGGAAATCTAAAACCATGCTTCAAAAATTATTAGGTTAGTAAAAAGGTCTCCTAGGAATCTTAATGGCATGATTCACAGATCCTTTAATTTAAATGATTGGGACTCTTAATATATTGTCCCTCAGGAAGCTCAGCAGAATCCACAGTACAGCAGAGCTTCTCCCAAAGAGGTGTGAATTTTGTCTAATGGTGTTAATCCCAATGGTATTCGTAAAAGAGCCAAAGATGTTTGTTTGTTTGTTTGTTTGTTTGTTTGTTTGTTTGTTTTGGTACAGGGGATTGAACCCAGGGGCATTCTATCTCCGAGCTACATGCCCAGCCTTTTTTTTTATTTTGAAATGGGTTCTCTCTAAGTTTCCCAGTGTCTTAGTTGCTGAGACTGGCCTTGAACCTGTGATCCTTCTGTCTCAGCCTCCCAAGTACAGGGATTACAGGCCTGTGTCACTAACCTCTGTGCAGTTTTTAAGAAAACTGTGTTAGTGTAAATACCAAGTTTGGACTATAAGGAGCAAGGCCCTTTCCCATTTTGTACTGTCATTGCAGGATTGCAGCAGTTCTCTTATTCCTGTATCACCATTAAACTTTGGGCAGAGTGAGGGGACAGAGAGCATGTTTCTTTAGTTCATGGGTCTTGAGATTGATAGAAATTGCTTTTTATATACTTTTATTTGTGCATTATAGTCTCACATCATAATGTAATTCACAATGATAATAACATACATGCACACAGCACTTGGTGAATTTTCCCCGGGCTCCCTCCCCAAACCTTCTCCTCCATACAGGATCTTGAGTTTGGCATTGGTATTTTCACATATGTACATAATGTGATTCCTTCGTTAATTCTCTCTAGCCCCCACACCTTCCCCTAGACCATCTCCTGGCTCCACTGCAGTTCCTCTCCATTATCTGAAGTTCCTCTGGTATCCTGGTTACTCCCTAGATTCCGCATATGAAAGAAAACAGGATCCTTCACTTTCTGTGAATGGCTAATCTCGCTTAAACTAAAGTTCTCCAGGTCCATCCGTTACTGAAAATGACATAATTTTGTCTTCTTTATTACTGAGTAGAATTCCAGTGGGTGCATATTCCATAATTTTATAGTCCATTCATCTGTTGATGGACACCTGGGTTGCTTCCATAATTTGGCTACTGTGAATTGTACTGCTATAAACATGGATATGCATATATTACTATGATTTTCTGATTTTAGTCCCTTTGGAAAGATACCCAGGAGTGGTATTGCTGGATCATATGGTAGATCCATTCCAATTTTTCTGAGGAATCTCCACTCTGATCTCCACAGTGGGTGTACTAATTTGCAATCCCACCAACAATGTAGAAGAGTTCTTATTTCCCCACATCCACACCAGCATTTATTGTTGTTTGACTTCTTGATGGTTTCCATTCTAATTGGAGTTAGATGGAATCTCAGTGTAGTTTTGATTTGCATCTCCCTGATCGCTAATGAAGTTGAACATTTTTTTTCCTGTATGTATTGGCCATTTCCATTTCATATTTTGTAAAGTGTCTCCTTAGTTCAATTGCTCATTTCTTGATTGGGTTTTTAGTGTTAAATCTTTTATGTATTTTTTATATTCCAGATATTAGTCCTCTATTAGAGGACTAGCTGGCAAAGATCTTCTTCCATTCTATAGGCTCTCTCTTTGGACTATTGATGGTTTCCATTGATGAGCAGAAACTTTTTAGCTTAATGCCATACCATTTATTAATTATTGTTTTAATTTTCTGAGCTTTCGGGGTCTTATTGAGTCTTTGGGGGTCTTATTTCTATTAGTGCCTATTTTGGGAGTGTTGGACCTATACCCTCCTCTAGTAGCTTCAAAGTCTCTGGTCTAATTTTCAGGTCTTTGATCCATCTTGAGTTGACTCTTGCGCAGGGTGAGATGTGAGGATTTAATTTCATTTTTCTACAAATGAACACCAATTGTTAAAAAGGCTGTCTTTGTTAAAAAGGTAGTTTTTGGTGCCTTTGTCAAAAATCAATTGGCTGTGTGTGGATTTGCTTCTGTATCTTCTATTCTGTTCCATTGGTCTATGTATCTGTTTTCATGCCAATACCATGTTGTTTTTATTACTATAGTTCTGTAGTATGTATAATTTGAAGTCAGGTATTGTGATGCGTCCTGCATGGTTCTTATGGATGAAAATTGCTTTGGCTATTCTGGGTCTTTTGTTTGCTCATATGAAATTTAGGACTGATTTTTCTAGGTCTGTGAAGAACATCATTGGTATTTTGATAGGGATTGCACTGACTGTAGATCACTTTGGTAGAATGGCCATTTTGATATTTATTCTGCCTATCCAAGAGCATGTGAGATTTTTCCATCTTCTAAGATCTTCAATATCTTTCTTTAGTGTTTTATAATTTTCATTGTTGAGGTCTTTTACCTCCTTGGTTATATTTAGTCCTAGGTATTTATTGTTTTTGAGGTTATTGTGAATAGAATTGTTTTCTGGATTTAGTTTTCAGTGGATTCATGGTTGGCATATAGAAAAGCTACTAATTTTTTTAGATTGTTTTTACATCCCAATACTTGGCTGATTTTGTTAATTAGCTCTAGAAGTCTTCTGGTTGAGTTTTTTGGGTCTTCTAAATATAGCATCTTGTCATCTGTAAATAGAGATAATTTCAGTTCTTCTTTTCCTATTTGTATTCCTTTGATATTTTTCTCTTGCCTTATTGCTATGGCAAGAGTACTATATTAAAAAGGAGTAGTGATAGTGGGCATCCTTATCTTGTTCCTGATTTTAAAGGGAATTACTGCAGTTTTTCCCCATTCAATATGATATTGGCTTTGGGTTTATTGTATATTGCCTTAATGATGTTGAGGTAAGTTCCTTCTATTCAGATTTTCTGCTGTGTTTTTAAAATAAATGGGTGTTGGATTTTGTCAAATGTTTTTTCAGCATCTATTGAGATGATCTTGTGATTTTTGTCCTTAGTACTATTTATGTGGTGAATTACATGTATTGATTTGCATATGTCGACCCAGCCTTGCATCCCTGGAATGAAACCAACTTGGTCATAGTGTACACTTTTCTTGATATGGTTTTGAATGTGTATTACTAGTATTTTGTTTAGAATTTTTGCATCTATATTCATCAAGGATATTGGTCTATAATTTTTTTTCTTGAGGGATCTTTATTCAGTTTTGGTATTAAGGTGATACTGGCCTCATAGAAGGAGTTTGGAAGGATTCCGTCTCTTGAGATTTCATGGAATGACTTGTGAAGTATTAGGTTTAGTTCTTCTGTGAAGGTTTTGTAGAATTCAGCTGGGAATCCATCTGGACCTGAACTTTTCTTTGATAGAACAATTTTTATTTCTGTTTCTATCTCTTGTCTTGCTATTGGTCGGTTTAGGTTTTCTATATCCTCTTGGTTAAATTTAGGCAGGTTTTATGTGTCTAGAAATCTGTCAATTTCTTCTGTGTTTTCCAGCTTATTGGAGTATAAATTTTCAAAATAGTTTTGATGATCCTCTGGATTTCCCCACTTGTCTGTGGCGATATCTCCTTTTTAATTTATGATTTTAATAATTTGGGTTGATTCTCTCTTTCTTTTAGTTAGGTTGGACAAGGGTTTATTAATCTTGTTAATTTTTGCAAAGAACCAGCTTTTTGTTTTGTTGATCTTTGTATTGTTTGTCCCCCACTATTTCATTAATTTCTGCTTTGATTTTAATTATCTCCTGCCTTCTACTGGCTTTGTGATTAGTGCGTTCCTGTTTTTCAAGGACTTTGAGGTATGTCATTAGGTTATTTATTTGGAGAATTTGTTTTTCTTATGGGAACTCAGCACGATAAATTTTCCTCTTAAAACCACATTTAAAGTGCCCATAGATTTTGATATGTTGTGTCTCTATTTTTGTTTAATTTTAGGATTGTTTTTTATTTCTCCCCTTATTTCTTTCATGTTCCAGTCCTCATTCAAAAGTATATCATCCAGTCTCCATGTATTTATGCAATTTTTTGGTCTCCCTGATGTTGATTTCTACTTTCATTCCATTATCATCTGAAAAGATGCAAGTAATTATATCTTTTTTAATGTGCTGGTACTTGCTTTGTGGCCGAGAATATGGTATATTTTGGAAAAGGTTGAGCAGTTGAGAAGAAAGTGTATTCAGCTGTTGTTGGTTGGAATATTCTGTATATGTCTATTATATCCATTTGGTTTATAGTATTCTTTAGGTCAGAAGTATCTTTACTCATCTTTTGCCTGGAAGATTGATCTAGTGTGTTAGCGGTGTGTTGAAGTCCACCAGTATTATTGTATTTGAGTCTTTCGGGAACCTAATATCCTGAAGAGTTTATTTTATAAATGTTGGTCCACCTACATTTGGGGCATAAATGTTTACTATCATTACATTTTCTTGTTGGATTGTGCCTTTTATTAGTAAGAAATGATCTGCTTTATCTCTTCTGATATGTTTTATCTTCAAGACTGCTTTGTCAGATATGAGCATTGTCACCTTTGCTTGTTTTCATTCTCCATTTGCATGGTATATCTTTTTCCATCCTTTCACCTTTAGCCTATGAATATTGTTGCCCGTAAGGTGAGTTTATTGCAGGCAGCATATAGTTGGATTATGTTAATCCACCCTGACAGTATATCCCTTTTAATAGAGGAGTTTAGACCTTTGACATTCAATGTTATCATTAAGAGATGATTTTTATTTCTTGTCATTTTGAGTTATATTTTCTGCTTGACATTTTATTTTTCCTTTGCTTAGTTGCCCATCTAGTGGAATTCACCCCTTCTCTGGTTCTGGTATTTATTTCTTATTTCTTCTTTTACTCTTGTGTTTTATTTCTTTAAGTATTTTCTCTAGTGCCAGCTTGGTAGTCATGAATTCTTTTAGATTCTGCTTGTCTTGGAAGGTTTTTATTTCTCTGTCAATTTTTAATATCTTTGCTGGGTATAGTGTCTTAGTTGGAAGTTATTTTCTATCAGGGTCTGGAGTACATCGTATCAGTCCCTCCTGGTTTTCATGACTTGAGGTGAGAAGTATGGACTGATTCTTACTGTCTTCCCTGTTAATGTCACCTGTTCTTTTGTTCTCAATGCATTTAAGATTCTTTCCTTAGTCTCTATGTTAGTCATTTTGATTATTATGTGGCATGGAGAAGTTCTTCTTTGATCTTATCTTATTGGTGTTCTGAGTGTCTACTGTATGTGGATGTCCAACTCCTTTTCTATGTTTGGAAAATTCTGTTATTATTTTTCTTTTTTTTTTTTGCGGTACTGGGGATTGAACCCAGGGGCGTTCTACCTCCGCGCTACACCCCCAGCCCTATTTTTTTTATACTTTATTTTGAAACCGGGTCTCACGAAGTTGCGGAGGGCCTCACTAAGTAGAGAAAGAGAGACAGGGAAGGAGAGAGAGAGAGAGAGAGAGAGAGATAGCGCTGAGGCTGGCCGCGAACCCGGATCCTCCAGTCTCCGCCTCCCAAAGTACTGGGATTACAAGCGTGCGCCACCACGCCCGGCCTGTTATTATTTTTCTGAAGAGGTTTCTAATACCTTTGGTTTGGGATTCTAGCCCTTATTTAATGCCTACTATGCAAGTTAGATCATTTCATATATTATTCCATATTTCTTGAATATTCTGATCATGTCATATTGTCCCCTATATTGCTGACTGTGTGGTCAGTTTTGAATGAGCTGTCTTTCAAGAGTGAGATTCCATTTTTCTTGTGGTCTAGTGGCCAGAGGTGGTTTCTATTGAGGTCTTTGATTCATTTATTGTCTCCTTCATTTTGCTCAAAGCCTCTTTTTGGTTCTTAGGGCCTCAATTTCTCTATTCATATGTTCTTTAACTACTCATATGCTTCCTCCGATTTCATTTCTGATGCCTTTGATCATATTGAAAATCAAAATTCTAAATTCTCCTTCCAGCACCTTCTGCAGCTCAGTTTTCGTGATCTCCCTTGTTTTTGAGTTGTGGGAGCTTATCGTTTCCTCATTGGTCTTCATTCTTATGTTTTCAGAATTCTCAGGTTTATATCTCTGTTGTCTTGGCATCCTCTTCCTCTTTGCATGCTTGTCCTGTGTCTATTGGTTATCACTTTACAATAAGGCCTATGAGGGAAAATCTATTTGCCTCAGTGAATCTGTCTCATATAATCAGACTTTTGACATTATCCCCCAGAACCTCTTTAACATGATATAGTTATTAGTCAGTGCAGGAAAGCAGAAGTTTCTGATTGGGCCTGGAGAGAACAGTGGCCTGTAGCCAAACTCATCAGGGCCAGAGACTCTGATGTTCCATTCATAGCCTTCGAACTGCTGGCTGGTATTTAATTCCCCATAGACACCATAGTTACTCTGCTGGATCTGAACACATGAAACCCTGTGGAGTGCTCACCTTAAACATCTGTGATCACTGGGCCAGAGAGTACTATTTTCTAAGCTTGAGGACCAGCTGGCTGAGCTTTTATGGCCCAGGATACTACTGCTGATCTGCTGGTTGCGATCACATGGAATGCTGCCAGTCACTGGCATGCATACTCACTAGGCTCACGTGCTCACTAGGCACAAACTCTGCTGACTGAGAAAGGGTTGCATTCTGAGTCTATAACTGAGATCATGTAAATCCATGCTGGTTCCTGGCCTCTCCACTTTCAGGGCCCAAGTTCTGGCAGGAAAAATTGTGCCATTCTGAGCATGGAGCTTGGGTGGCTCAGTTATTTAGCCCCAGGGACACCACTGCTGCTCTGGGCAGCTGCAATCACATGAGACCTTACTGGGCACTGGCCTTGGTTCTTATGGTACCCAAACACTGCTGGGCATGAGTTTATAGCCCTCTGTGCCTGCTATATGGTTGGCCGAGTTATTTCACCTCACAGACACCACTGCTGGTAGTCCCATGGTGGTTCCTGGAGACCCTGCAGGGGCATGGTGAACTGAAGACCCTAGGTCCCACCTGCCCAAGTGTCCCTAGGGACTGTCTGCTAATTTCTGCTGTGTCCAACTGTAGCCCCCATCTCTACCTCCACAAATATGATTTGCAAACTCACAGCCCCTGTAGGTCTCTTCATTGCATGCAAGTACCTGTAGCTGCACAGGCTCCCACTGGGACAATTTGTAAATTCATGGTTTTGATGAGTGCCACTTGGGTCCCTGGAGGAAGGGAAGAGTTGAGTTGCAACCACAAGAGTTCGCTGGGTAGTTTGGCTGGTTGGTCTGTAGATTCACAGTGGTTTCGACAGGTGGGTTGTAGCCACTGGGATCCCCGCAGGAAAGTCATGTTATTTCTTGGTTCGAGTTCAGCTGTCCGCAGTTCGCTGGGCAGTTTGGCAGGGCAGTCTGGGGAGTTGCAGTCTTAAGGGATTCAAGCATGGAGAGAAGAATGTGATTGTGTTTGATGGTGGTTTTCTACAATCACTGGCTTGACAAGCTTCTGCTTCTTCTTTGCTGGAGTTTCCATGGTCCCAGCAGCTGCCAGCCCCATGTGAGCTTGCTAAGATGGCACCACCTCTGCTCTCCACTCGCCAGCTGAGATGCATGGAGCACTTTTCAGTCCTCTGCTCTCTGTGCTGCCTCCAATTCAATCACATTTTGACTGTATTTCTTCTGTTGAGTTCTGACTGCTTTGCTTCTCTTGCCAAGAAGCAATCTTCCCGCTGGTCATGTTCTGAGTCTTGTAGCAACTGACAGCGTTGCCTTCCTCTATTCTGCCATCTTTAATCCCCAAAGTTGCATTTAAAGAATTCCATACTCACCTACATCTATACTTGGACATAATTTAGATTATGAGACATTGGTCTTCCCAGTGAGAAGAAACCTTTTGTGTTCTTGGGGGGTAGGGGTGAGTATATTCGTTTGGAGAGATGTGAGCCATTGGGGGTCAGGTGCACACTGTAAACTCAATTGCTCCTCCATCCTGGTACCCACTTCTTTGTGTTAGTCCCCTTTCATATTGCACAGAGTCTGACCTATGTGATGGACAGCATACTGAAAAAACAACTGTGCAGAACTTCTAAGAGTAAATCATAGATGACACTACAGGTTTAACTTTGCCCTACTGGGTTGTTCCAAGGGAACACAGTAATAATATCTTCAAGACACTCAAACTGCCACAGGGATGTTCCCATATGTGGAGGAACTGAAGCCTTCTGCCAACAGCTGGCATCATTTTCCAGGTCATGTGAGAGAGCCACCTTAAATGTGAATCTTCCAGTGTCGGTCAAGACTTTAAATAACTTTAGTGTTAGCTTACAGATGACTGCATCCTCTTGAGACACCACAGAGCAAATATGGCCTAGCCAAGCACTCCCAAATTCCTGACTCACAGATACCATAAAAGAAAACAACCATCAATTTTTTAACCTTAAGATTTGGGTTGATTTGTTATATAGCATTACTAAAACATAAGCTTCAAGATTCTTTATACATATTAACAGTACATTCTACTTAGAGTACATCCAATTAGAGGCCATGAGTTTATGTAGCAGTATATTATTTTGAAATATTACCTAATTATTTTTCTTACTTTTTTTAAGCACTCTTTCCCCCTGAAACTTTTCTATCACTAAAATTAATAAAAGAGCTAGGCGGTGGTGCATGCCTATAATCCCAGCTATTTGGGAGGTTGAGGCAGGAGGATCACAAGCTCAAGGCTGGCCTGGGAAACTTAGGGAAACCATGTTTCATGATAAAAATTTACCAAAAAAGAAAATGTTAGCAATGGAGCTCAGTGATATAGCATTTGCCTAGCAAACACAAAGCCCTAGATTCAATCCCCATTGAATTGTATATTGTAAAGAAAAGAAAAGTAGTCCAAGAGCCTCAGGCTCATTGTTTCAGGAAAGGGAAGGTCAGATACTGTTCAGAATTTTAAAAATCATTGCTGACATTTCTTGGCTGGATTTCAAGATAGATTTAACTTAAATCCATAAAAGCTAATGATGTGAAAGTAAGAATAGTTAGTTAGCATAAGGCAAAACTTGTTTTTAGAGAAGTTAGTTCTTTTCTCTGGAAATGTCCAAATTAGAATTAGTTTAGTAATACCAGACCAGATCACTTCAGGTTAGAGGTTTACTATAAATGATTTGGCAATGTGGCAGAGCAATGGTTCCTGCTGGATGGGCTCTGAGAGGGAGGGCAGAAAGAAAGACAGAGACAATGATACAAATTGAGGCATGTTATCAGTTAACTTCCACCGTGCTAAAAAGGACCAGTGATATTTTCTTTCAGTGATCCTTATAGAAAATATACTGATGATATCAGTGAGTAAAATCACCTATCTTTACTACTTTTGATTATTTTCTATTATACAAAGTCAGTCTATCACAAAGAATTTTGAACAAAAGTGAAGTCAGATATATGAATGACTATTTGGAAAGTGACCAAAAGACTACAGAAAAGAATTAAAATTATACACAAAGAGAAACAATTAAACCATCCTTTAGTTTCTGCCATTCATTTTAATGCAAGCATGATAACTAGTCCTCAAAAGATATTTTCCACTTTTAAAAACAATAATTATGTTGATATGAACATGGCCCCAAATTGAGGCCCCTCTGTCATGTGCCCAGTTCACAGTTGCTAGAACAGTAGGAGGCAACTGTAAAAGGTGTTTAGAAAAGTGGTTTTTAGCCAGGCATTGTCACGCACGCTTGTAATCCCAGTACCTGGGAGGCTGAGACAGGAGGATAACGGGTTCGCAGCCAGCCTCAGCTACTTAGTGAGGCCCTCCGCAACTTAGTGAGACCCTGTTTCAAAATAAAAAGATAAAAAAATAGGGCTGGGGGTGTAGCTCAGAGGTAGAATGCCCCTGGGCTCAATCCCCAGTACCACAAAAAAAGAAAAGTGTTTTTTATATTTTCTGGATTTTAAATCCATGGAAATAAAAAGAAGATTTCACAAGTTCCTGGATCCATGGATTGTATTAAGGTCATTGGTTTTGGTAGTTCAAAACAGAGTGAAAAGTTAATAGCATTTAACAGTGTCAACTTGCAAATTCAAACAATGATTCTTGTTGTCTCAATAATTTAATATGAGCCAACATAATGACAAAGAAAATGAGGAATAAAAGAAAGAGATGAGTGATAAAACTCCCTCATCTTGTGTCACACATTATGGAAAAAGAAAAAAGTGATCTTCTGAAGTTGTTAACTATTTTAGGACCAAACTCACAGATTGCATGAATTGCAGATTCCACAATGTAGAACACAAGCCCCTTGTGAGACTCACAAAGACGTATCTATGTCTTATTCTATTTGTAATCTCTAGTTCATGGCACACTGCTTGGCACACAGTACATGTCCAACAAATAATTGCTAAACTCACATTAATCTTTGTAAGTCTGGATTGGAAGGAGGATGAGGACTGACAGTATGTATTTCCTCAAATCCTCATCTCTCACTAGAAATGTACAAAATAATACAGAATTTTATTCTATTGCCACTAGCACTTAATCATAAGCACCTGAGAAGTCCCAAAGGTCATTCCCTTAAGCAAGTACTACTCTAACTCAGTAGGTGAGGGACACAGCCCCTTGAAGAGCTCTGCAATACACACCCTCTCTGCACTAATGATGGTCAAGGATGCTGCAATGGAGTTGGCTTCCTGATGTCAGTAGTAATGATGAGCTCCCTACACAGAGGAGGCCAGGAATGGTATGTTAACATCAGAGTGTGAGCAGTTATTATAATAAGCAGCACTGTTATAACAACCCACTGTTAGAATGGAAATGGTCCATGGTGGTAGTAAATTGATCAACCTGCAGAAAAGAAGTAGATGAGCAGTCTATAAAGATGCTACTTGATATATATAAATGAAAAAATTCTAGGTCTGCTGGGAGGAAACCTTACTTGAATACCAAGTGGAGATTCCTGGCTTTTCTTTATTTCCAGACCTAGGACAGTTCACATACCTGTCATCTCCTGACTAGGGGATAGGCTAAGTCCATCTGAAGAGGGAACCTACGATATGACTACTGGTCATGAGTTTTTACCAAAGCTTCCTCCAGATATACCTATGATTGTTTAACCAAGATGAATTTCATTGCAAAAGAATATCTGGCATTGAAATTTTGAATGATAATCTAGGTTTGTTTTTTAACTGATTTGGGGATATTCAGTAATAATTGAACTCTTTTATTTACCACTGGCTTGTGAACAATTCTGCAATATATTGTCATTTTCTGATTTTTAAAACAATTTATTTCAAAGTGATGTTTGCTTATTATAAAAATAGGCTATGTTAGCTATGGACTGGAAACACATTTGGTCTCGTCTTGTGTATTCTTCAGGATATGCTCAATAGTTTATGTTTTTGTCATCAAATTGTAACTTTTTTTAGAATCTTGTGTATTGCTAGAAAAGGTTTTTTCTTTGAGACTAAGGTGGGAAATATAACTTTTATATTATAAATCTGAAAACATACCTCCTAGTGTTCCCTTTGCTGAAAAAGGGTCATTTTTGTAAAATAACATCTCATCTTACAAATCTTCTACAGAACTCAACTGTCACATTATAAATACTATACTTAAAAATGTACCACATATTAGGCTAAAGGAGTCAACAGGCTTACTATATATAACCAAGCAGCTTATGTAACTATAAATACTGCATTTATATGCATATTTTAGGTTATAACTTTTTTTATTTACTTTAAAGACACTAAAACTTTTTCATTCTCACAAGGTATTTGATGCATTCTCTTCCAGGTCCCGTGCTGGAGTTGGTGGCAGAATCAATTGACCAGCACACATATAAACTGCAGAAGACGATCCCTAGGTCTTTGGAGCACAGGAAGAATCAATCAAAATGAGTATCTTTCCCCCTCCCCATCTACTTCATGAAGAAATATTTGACAATGCATAAAGAAACTTAGAAGTTAATCTTATAAGACTTTCAGTAACCTGGAAAAGTTCAATAGGTAAAGTCATTCTAAAATCATAGAGTCTTCTTGAAAATTCTCTTAAGTCATTTTTGTATCACTAAAATGGTCCCTTTCCTAAAAATCTATTATTCACTTTTTTCAATTCCTATGCTCCATAGAAAGGACAATCATCTTAGGCAACTGATTAAGAGCATCATGGCTGTTTTAACCACAGCCACAAATTTGCTGACACAAATTTTCCTCCCTTCTCCTTACGTTAAGTTCTGGTAGGATTTGGGGTTGCTTTGACCAATAGTGCATGTTGGATATGATGCTCCATAAGTCCCAAGGCTAGTTCATAAGACACACTGCAACTTTTCCCTTGCACTCAGAGAATACTCACTCCTAGAACACCGAGCTGCCTGTAAGAAGTCCAACTACCCTGAGACCACCATGCTGGAGAGGCAACATGCAGGCATTCTTGTTGACAATCCCAGGTGAGCCTAACCCTTGGCCATCCCAACTCAAACACTGGACATGAGTGAAGATGCTATTTTTGAACCCTCTGTCCCAAATCCCTATGATCCCAACCCTGTCACTGATGTCAGCATCAGCAATCTGAATCATTCCCGCTGCAGCCCCAAACCTATGGAGCAGAGAAGGGCTATCCTTCTCTGCCTTAATGAACTCTTAATCCTCAGAATCTATGAGGCTTTTACTCCACTCAGTTCTGTGGTAGTTTGTTACACAGCAATCAGGAGCCAGAAGAAGCACTATTAGTGCTACTAGATACTAATATCTATAAAAGCCTAAGGAGGCCTGACATACTAGCTTCAATTCAGGCTAGATGAATTCCTCTGAATCTTTCTGGAGATAAGGTTTTTTCTGGAAGTTAGGTTGTGAAGGCATTGGGCAAGATAAGTACATGAGGATACTGGCCACTGCTGAAGGGCAGTGCTGAGGATAAAGGGAGAATGAAAACAAGAGAGGATAGAGTGCAAAAAAAGAAATGACTTGAGATTTTTTTCCAGAACCCAATCTGGCTGCACAAAGTGGTATCTGACTTCATGATCTCACTTATATTTGGGATCTACAAAAGTCAAACTAAGAAGGGTAGTGTGATAGTTAATCTAGGTTGTCAACTTGACCTGATCATGACACACCCAAGATTATGTGATTTTGGGTGTGTAACAGCAGATTAAACAGAAAGCCCTGCCCTGAATGTAGGCAGCAGGATTCTGATAGGTGGGGACTTAGATAAAAGAGGTAGAAGCCGCGTAGAGTGTGTGCGACTCTTTCCGAGGAAAAACGCATCTGCTCTCGCCTGAGATCGTCGGCCACCAGTTTCGCTTTTCTCCGAAGAGCTTCTTGAT
The DNA here is from genome assembly GCA_004027185.1 of Glis glis. Lineage (NCBI taxonomy): Eukaryota > Metazoa > Chordata > Mammalia > Rodentia > Gliridae > Glis > Glis glis. The sequence goes on from PVJS01039641.1 coordinate 18,572, forward strand.
CTTCTCGGCCTCCAGCTCTTGGAACTGAAACTTCACCATCGTTTCTCCGAAGAGCTTCCTGATCTTCACATCTTGGACTGGGACTGAATTAGTGGTTGCTCCGATCCTAAGACTCTAGCTCTTAGACCGTTCGACCAGCTACTGGTTCCTCTGACTCTCCACGTGCAATCAGAACCTGGGACTACATTGCTTCAAACTGTAAGCCCATCTGATAAATCCCTTTTTTCAAATA
>PVJS01039642.1:0-18801 GCA_004027185.1 Glis glis
CGCCTGTAATCCCAGTACTTGGGAGGCTGAGACAGGAAGATCGCAGGTTCAAGGCCAGCATCAGCAACTCAGTGAAGCTCACATCAACCTAGCAAGACCCTATTTCCAAATTAAAAATAAAATAGGGCTGGGGGTGTAGCTCGGAGGTAGAATGCCCCTGGGTTCAATCCCTAGCACCACACACACACACACACACACACACACACACACACACACACACAATCTATCAAACAATAGAAACTAACACTTAAAAAAGATTAAAATGGTAATCCTCTGCTCGTCACCATCGCGGCTCACCTGGGACAGCACGCCTTCCAGGTAGGGGCTGATGAAGTGCGGGAGGGTCTCAACCACCTTGTGCAGCGCGGCCAGGGCGCTGAGCAGACAGACCTCGCTGCGGACCAGCTCGCTGGTGCTCTTTACCGCGGCCAGCAGCGACGGCATCAGGCTGGAAGGAGACAGCAAGCGCATCAGAGGGACTCCAAGAAACCGAGACCGGGGAGTGGAGCAGGGGCGCCATGAAAAAGCCGAGACTCTGCCGCTGCCTCGCCGTGGCCCCGCAGAGTACAAAACACCGGCTACACATTTTACGTGACTAAAGCACAACAAGTCAGTTGCCCACTGCCAACAGGACCGAGACAGCACTGTTAAAAATAACAGTGTCAAGCCAGGTGTGGTGGCACACATCTGTAATCCCAGTACTTGGGAGGCTGAGACAGGAGGATCACAGGTTCAAGACCAGCCCCAGCAACTTAGTGAGACTCTCAAAATTTATCAAGACCCTGTTTACAAATTTAAAAAAAAAAAGAGCTGGGGGTGTAGCTCAGAGGTAGAATGCCCCGGGTTCACTCCCAAGTGCCACAAACAAAACACTACTTTTACGTAATTCTACTCAGAGGCCAAACGTCACCGAGACATTATTTCTCAACCCGCCCAGGCCTGCGAGGGCCCCTGCTCCCGTCCCACGGCGCACCTGGGAAGCTGCGGGATGGCCAGGGCCTCCACAGTGGAGGCCACCTCCGCTATGCACAGCAGGGCGCTCCCCAGCACGTTCTTCTCTTCCTTCCTCTCCGGAGCGATCAGTTTCACTGCAGTGTTCAACACCGGCACGAAAGATTCGGGGTTTTCTTCACCAAAATTCTTGCACAAAAGCTTGAGGGTGTACAGCGCCGTCTGTCTGTTGATGGCCTGTTCTTCTTCCGTCTCCTTTTTCTTATGCTGCACAATGGCCAGAAGGACTGGAACCATTTTTAGGAAACGGTTCACCTGAAGAGGAGAAATTGACAAAGCCCCAAACAATTAACGCTGCTCAAACTGTCAGTCCATGTGCCACCTCCGCAGCCTGAGCCTGTGTAAAAGGAAACCCGACTGCGGGCCCGGCCACATGACCACACCCCACCCACTTCCAGACTCCAGGCACGTCTCCATCCGCTTCCTGTACCACTAAGCACATGCAGGTGCTCCCCGCCAAGCCCATTTCCACAAAGCTCCCCAGTGGGAAGGGGACTGAAATGAGCTGAGGCTACGGCGATGTATGGGCCCTATCGAGCAAGAATTCATTAGGCTGAATTCTACCTTAAGAGCTCTTACAACACATCTATATCCCTATTAAATTAACATCCCCCCCTTTTATTTGTGGTACTGGGGATTGAACCCAGGATCATTCTACCTCTGAGCTATACCCCCAGCCCTATTTTTTATTTTTTATTTTGAAACAGGGTCTCACTAAGTTGAGAGGGCCTCACTAAGTAGCCGAGGCTGGCCGCGAACCTGCGATCCTCCTGTCTCACCCTCCCAAATACTAGGATTACAAGCATGCGCCATCACGCCCAGCTTTAACATCTCATTTTTAAAACATACAACACAGTATTACGTTCAATAATACTTCAATTTTAAATGCCACCACTGGACAAGTTTCAGGGTCTTAAATAAAGCTTTTTGTGTCTGTGGGGGGTAGTAACTGGAGATTAAACCCAGGGGTGTTCTACCTCTGAATTACACCCCAAGCTCTATTTTATTATTTTTTAATTTTTGGACAGGGTCTCGCTAAGTTGCTGAGGCTGTCCTCAAACCTGCGATCCTCCTGTCTCAGCCTCCCAAGTACCGGGATTACAGGAGTGCGCCACCACGCCTGGCTAACCGCAGCTCTCTCCTAATGCACAGGCGGCACCCGGGCCTGCGGCTCGGCCGTTACTCACTGTCCTCCTCTGCCAGGACGTGTTCTGCTGGAGCTTGTTATTCAAAAGATCCAGCGCTTTCCGGCGAACGGATGGCAGGGGATTGCCCAGCAGCCCTCTGACCACCATAATGAACGTTTCTGTGGGCAGCAAGGCGTTGACCTACAGAGAAGTTTTATATTTAACACAAAAGGAAGGAAAAAGAAAGAGAGAAAGAAAAAGATCAACTTCGATTGAGACAGCCTTCTATTTACTGCACACCTCTGGGTGCCTGGCAGTTTCATACACACTTTCTTATGTAATTCTTACAATAACCTTTCAGGTAGACATGACTAGCCACAATTTATTAACTAAAACAAAGAAAAAGCCTGGTGCTGAGAATGAATGAACTGCTCAAGACCATGCAGCTAAATCTGAACAGCAACCCTAATTTCAAGGCCGATGACTTACCTAATATGCCTAGGATTTTAATTTTATTCCGTGCGAATGAAGTAGTAGATTACATGACTGAATATTACGAACATCAGACTTGAGGCGATGTTCTTATAATTACAGGGCAACATTTTTTTCCAGAAGAGTTTATTTCTAGTCACCCAGAGATTTTTTTTTCAAGAAAATTGAGCTTCATTTTATTAAGCAAGGTATTGCTAGATTTATTCTTAAAATAAAACTTTAAGTTCAATCATTTCTCAATGACATAAAAACCAGTAAAGCAGCTCAGTGATTGGGGGTGAGGAGTGAGAACCTACCTTATCCAACACGTCGTAGGCTTTGCTCAGGAGGGCTCGCCAAAACTTCACGGTGAGTTTGTCTGCGTTTCTCTCCATGGCCTGTGCCACAGCGTTGATGTAGCTGAGCACTGTTTCCAGCAACCTAAACACAGGAGACACTCAGCAAACACGAGCGGACGGCATTGAAGGACTCGCATGTACTAGCCCAAGCAGAATGTTTCCAATAGAAGAGAAAGTTAATAGTGTTGTACTGAACTATCTCAAGTTATGTAGAAGGAAAGGAGGGATTATCACGCAGAGAAGTAAACACGGGCCTCTGTCTGGAAGGATACCTTGCTCTGGCTCTGGAATTCAGTAACCAAATGGGTTTTGTGAGAATAGCTTTAGTGGGACATGGTGGCGCACACCTGTAATCCCAGTACTTGGGAGGTTGAGACAAGAGGATTGCAGGTTTGAGGCCAGCCTCAGCAACTTAGCAAGACTCTCAGCAACCTAGCGAAACCCTGTTTCAAAACAAAAAATAATAAAGGGCTGGAGGTGTCGCTCGGAGGTAGATGCCCCTGGGTTCAATCTCTAGTACAACAACAAAGGCGAGCTCTTATTCTTAGGAAATGTACACTAGATTATTCAGAGGCAAGAGGCATAATGTTTATAACTTACTTTCAAATAGCTCAGAGACAAAAATGTACACAGAGAGAATGATCAGGGAAATGCGGCAAAAGCTGCCAGTGGTGAACCTGGCTACGTAGAGTGTAGGAGAGTCTCGTGTTCTATTCCTTCACATTTTCTGTAAGCTTGAAATTATTTCCAGATAAGAAGTGAAAAAAGAAAAGGACACATACCTCTGCTCCAGGCCCTTTAAAGCCTGAGGACCACCGCTTTCGACCACCTACGGTTTAAAGGAAGCTCCATCAGGACAGCATGGACGCTGGTTCGGAGGGCACTGGAAGTGGGTCCAGCGAACCCCCGATTCTTCACAAACCACCCACCGCGACTGTTTCCTGACACCACAACTCAGTCAGGCTCCCATCATCCTCCCTGAGCCGCAGCTCTACTTCTCTTAACCTGATCGTGCTGCGTTTGAATGAAGTTGCTGGGTCGTGGGGTTTATACAGACCTGGGCAGAGAGTGCCAAACGGCTTTTCATGGCAAAGTGTACCCTTTTTCCTACTATCTTTAAAGGCACGCCCTGTGTTTGCACTAGACGTTTGCGGAGCTATTTTTACCAGTTTAAGACACGGTTCCCTTAGAAAAAGAATCATTTTGTCATAAATGCATGTAAAGAACACATCACCTTTTTAAGAAAGTGATTGGAAGCTAGGAGCTGGGCCATGAAGGACACTGACAGGAACTTGAAATGCCGCAGCTGCTTGCTCGTGTGAGTGTCAACGTTGAACACCTGCAGTGCTTCTTCCTGAGGCTTACTGGATCCTGCCTTGGGAACGGTTTCTGAAAAACAGCAACAAGACAATGGCCTTCCTCGTCTTCACCCGACCCCGGCACCATGAGCCCCGGCACGGCAGGGTGAGCCATTTCACAGGGAAAGGCGGGCAGCTCCACGTAGCGCTTCCTCTCCAAGTTGGTGAGAAACAGGGAGGCGTTTGCCAAGGAAGTGTCCACCGTCCCGGAGAGAGGTTGGGCGGCCCAAACCAAAACATAACGAAACTGGGAAATCGGGCAGTCAAATGGGAAGCGAAGACACTCCAGAGGGAGTCTGAACGCTGGCTCTGCACAGAGTTCCTGCAGACTGAGGGGCCTTCCTCGTCAGTCCACACGGGCGGGAAGAAGAGGAGGGCCACCTCGAGCCTCAAGGTCCGTGTCCTACAACTTCAAACTTTAGACGCAGAAGTCTTTATCCATATGTATCTAATATAAATAGGGACAGGGGTACAGTAATCAGGAGTCCACAGCAGGTCACTTAAAAACCATCATCCTGCTAGGCATGGTGGCACACATCTATAGTCCCAGTGGTAGAGAGCCTCTAGGTTCAATCCCCCCAAAACACGGTCCTACAGAGGCTGGGGTGCAGCTCAGTGGTAGAGTGCTTGTTGAGCATGCGTGTGGCTCTGGGTTCAATGCTCAGCCCTGTGGAAACGTACACACTCATGCACACACACACCACACGTACACACACATCCATCACACACACATACACACCACGCATACACACACACACACACACACACACACACACACACACACCCTACTAACCTAGAGAAGGACTCCCCATGCAGACTCCCTTACCCATGCGCTCCCTCCTCCCACCAAACCTGAGCCAACTACACGCAGGGGTGACACGGCCACAGCCGCCACACAGAGCGCAGGCCCCTGGGGCTCCGAGCACCTTGCTATCCTGCTGCCAAGGCTGAGAACCAAGAAGGTTCCGTGCCTCAGCCCTTTCTCCAGCCAGTCTTGTTGCTGCTGTAATTAGTGGAATTGTCAAGATGCTATATGGCAGAGTTTAATATTTAGTTACCGCTGACACAGTATCTATTTTAATTCTTTTCTTTGTAAATGTCTTCACAGATATTTTAATGGGAAGCTGAGGGAGAGCTAGGAAGGTCCAGCTAACTAAGTCATTTCAACATGACTCATTCTGGACACCGGGGGCCTTCCACAGCCGACACACGTTCGTCAAGGCACAGAGGTATAAAGCACCGCGTGAGGAAGGGCAGGCAGATTCCCGTGGACTCCTTCCCACAGGGCTCAGGAAAATGCACAACCATTTGTGCCAACTAAAAACAACTAATGTGCAAATAAAACTCCCCCCTTTTTTTGTGGTACCGGGGATTGAACCCAGGGGCATTCTACCTCTGAGCTACACCCCCAGCCCTATTTTATTTTTTATTTTTATTTTTTTAAATTTTGTGTGGTACCAGGGATTGAACCCAGGGCATTCCACCTTCGGGCTACACCCCCAGCCCTATTTTTTATTCTTTATTTGGAAACAGGTCTCACTAAGTTGCGGAGGACCTCACTAAGTAGCTGAGGCTGGCTGCGAACCTGGATCCTTCTGTCTCAGCCTCCCAGGTACTGGGATTACAAGCGTGTGCCACCATGCCTGGCCTATTTTTTATTTTTAAACAGGGTCGCACTAAGTTGCGGAGGGCCTCACAAAGTTGCTGAGACTGGCTACAAACCTGCAATCCTCCTGCTCAGCCTCCTAAGTATTGGGGTTACAAGCGTAAGCCACCACACCAGCTAAAAGACCCCCCTTTTATTTGTGGTACTGGAAACTGAACCCAGAGGCATTCTACCTCCGAGCTACACCCCCCAGACCAATTTTATTTCTTATTTGAAAACAGAATTGCTGAGGCTGTCCTCGAACCTGCGATCCTCCTGTCTCAGCCTCCCAAGTACTAGGATTACAAGCATGCGCCACCACGCCCGGCTAAAAGATCCCTTCTAAATATGTACTATAAAGATAACCTGCAATTGCTTCTGCTTCTCCTTAGTTCTCAGGTGAGACGGCTTACACAGATTTACGCTTACCTTCTTTTTCCTCTGGCAACTTCACTAAGTATTGGAGGATATTCAGCAAGCTTTGTATCTGGTGCTGGACACTAAACTCGCAACAGACTGAAATCCAAAATTCAGTATCTGCCTCTAAAAGAGCATCCTGTAGGAGAGAAGGCACAGAAGTAAGGAACCAGACCTGACCCTGGTGCATTACGTACAAATAAGGAGCACGCTGAAAACCTGTGCGAGCACCCAGTCACCGCATGCTTATCCTTACGGCCACGGCCAGGTGAGGAAGGCGGCCAGCCCCTTCTGCACAAAAGCCACGTGTGAGCACCGCCAGGGCGGCACCCCAGGACGGTGTGCGGCACGATTCCCAGAGGAGTTCACACACGGCTTAGAGTCGGCCTGGATCCACTCCCGGATCCCACGTCTCAGACGCCATCTACACACAGTGCTGGACCTCTAAGCTCGGCCCTCGGCCGTCCACACCCGGCTCTTCCACACCATCGCCCAGCGCGGTGTCTCCGCGTGTGGTCCTCCCCCCATTCCTGACAGAACGCCTTCTTCACAGGCACCTTCAAGAATCAGCCCCACTGCTCCCCAGCCCCACTGCTGGGCTTCAAACACATCGACCCAGCGCGGCCCCGGCCCTGCTTCTGAGGCAAGGCGACGCCCTCGGAGCATGTTTTGCTACTACTGAGACATTCCAGTACCACAAGCTCTGGAAACAATTTTAAAGAATGCCAAAAACCTTTCTGAAAAAGGTTCTAGGCAAGCACTGCCAAGTGGCGCGCAGGAAGCATCGCCGGCCGCTTTTAAACTGGACAATGTCACACCAGTGCGGAGCGTCACCATGTCCCTCTGCCGCCCACTCGGCGTTCTCACCTTTTCTCCGCAGGCGGCCACCAGCGCTGTTTTCGTGATGTACTGTTCAAAGAGCAAGGCGAGGAGGACCCAGAGGAACTTTTCTGGGCCCAGCGTGTCGACGAGCTGCACGAGGATGGGCAGGCGCCTGTGCTCTGGGACGTGCGGCAGCGCATCCACGAACACACCAATGATCTTCACCACAATTTCTTCCACGTTTCTTGTGATTTCTGTGGAGTCTCCATTATCAGACTGCAGAACAGCAAGCAGGGGACGTGAGCAGATGCAAATAACCCTCCTCAAGACGAGCGTGAAGTAGACAAGGCCTTCAGTTGGGCCCCCCAAAGTCACCAAAGGATTTTAGCAATCAAAGACCTATCGCTAGATAGTCCACGGGAATCTACCATAGCCCAGGCGGTACTTGGCCACGAGGAGAATACAATGCTTAGGATCCGAGCCCCGCCCCAGGGACGTTGATCATCTTGTATGAAACACTACGCACAGGTGAAAGCTAGCAACAGGAGGCCGTCCCAGGCAAACGCCAAGCACGTGGCACGGGCGGCCAGTCTCGGGGGCCACCTGGGAAGGATGCGCAGGCGCACAGCACCCACACGGTGCCTGGAGAAGCGTGGGCACGATCGAGGCCAGCAGAGCACAGGGAGGGCCACGAGCTCCCGCTGCCTTCAGGGGACCGTGCACACCACTCTACTCAGTACTGATGGCCAAAACAGAGTTGCCGAATGAATGAGAGCCTGAATTAAATAAACAAGCACCAGAAGGACTGACCCGACGCCCTCCACTCCTCCCATCTCAGCTCCACTCTCCCTCCTTGATCTGCATCACACTTGTCAAACACACTGTGCACACCAGGCCCTTGCCCCACTTCTCTTGGTTCTAGGGAATGAACCCAGGTGCACTCTACCTCTGAACCACACTCCAGCCCTATTTTATTTTGAAACAGGGTCTTGCTAAGTTACTGTGCACTGCTGGCCTTAAACCTGCGATCCTCCTGCCTCAGCCTCCCAAGTGCTGGGATTACAGATATGTGCCCACACCCGACTCCAGGCCCTTTTTTCTAGCTAATGGCTCTGCCACCTCACCACGCAAATGCGACCCTTTTATACCAGTTCAAATCCTATTTGTTATGAAACTTGCTGGGCATTCTGGCCCATATGGATTTTTCCTTATTCTGAATTCTTTAGCATTTATTTATTTTTATTTTTAGGCATATGTTCTAGACTTGCCAACTTGCTGAACACTAAAAACACCGATCTAACACCAAGACTGAAAGGAAAAGGGATGAATATGATCATGCCTGGAATGGTCGATGGGAGAGAGACATTAACAAGCGGGGCAAGCAGAGAAGTCGGCGCACAGCCACGCCCTTCCCTGGAGGCCACTTTTACTTTCCAGTTGTTCAGTCCCCACGGGCAAAGACCACATCTCACATTTCTCTGAGCACTTGGCTCTTAGAGCATTTCTAGTAAATAGTTGTCGGACTGCATGCTAACAAATTTGCCCCGTGGCTCTAAAAGTCCTCCCCCCCCACAATATCCTCACTGATCTACAAAAGTCTATTATCATACTGATATGATATTCTGAAATATTCAGTCGATATAAATTCACCCCATCAGCATGCGGCTAAGACACCTTTGCGGTTATACCTCCGCAAGCACAGCAGAACCGGCTGTGACATGTCGGACCATAGTCTTAGAAAGGACATTATTTCCAAGACTGCTTATTGGCTTCACTATTCTAAAATTTAGGAGGCACAAATATTTGAGCATTTGAGAAAGGCTTTCAAGGTCACTTATATGCAAAATTAAAAGAATTAAAAGAAGCAATGACGACGACGGGAGTCAGCTCACTTGAATCAGTGCTGGGATGACCATCTTCACGGTCTTGCTAATAACTTGGAAACTGTACGCGTCGTCTAGGCGCATGACGTTGGCACCCATAAATGTAAAGATAGACATGATGTTGTGGAGAACTTTATCCTGAAAGAAAACACAACTGTCAACCTTTTCTATTTCAAAGATATCAAATGCGAAGAATTCATTACAACTCGCCAATAAAAAGAGAAATAGCCTGCCTGAAAAAGAGGCACGGGGCCGAGGCTGTAGCTCAGTGGTAGAGCGTATGCTTAGTGTGTGCGAGGCCCGGGGTTTGATCCTCAGCACCACCAAAAATAAATAAATGGGTGAAAGATTTGAAAACACATTTCTTCAAAGAAAATGTGTAAACAATAAACATATGAAAATTACATAAACGTATGAAAAGATGCTCAACATCAGTCACTAGGGAATTACAAAATCAAAATTCCAAGACACCACTTCATACCTACTGGGATGGCTATAGTGAAAGAGAGACAATAACAAGCACTGGCGCGTATGTGGAGAAACTGGAATCTGCACACCCTGCTGCTGGGGCAAACAGTTCAGCCACGTTGGAAAACAGCCTGGCAGCTCCTCACAAAGTTAAACAGTTACCACATGACCCAGAAATTCTGCTCCTAGGTACAGACCCAAGAGAAACGAAAACATGTCCCCAGAAAGCCTTGTACACCAACTTTCATAGCAACCTCTCTGAGAGCTACAGACTCTTGTCCACAAAAAAAAAAGAAATCCCATAAATCTTGCATGTGATTTCAGTAGGTGAAGGCCCCTTAGAGCTCACGGAGAACCCCAGGTTAAGGCCCTCTGACCTAAACATCTGATATTAAAATAATTTCAATGTCTTAAAAAGATCTTTAAGTGATGTGTTTTATATAAGGGACATTACTTTTTCCAAAGGAGATAGATTATAATCAAATTAATTTTCTTATCGCACTGACTAAAGGCTATCTAGAGGCTTATTCAAGGATTAATGGGCCATTAATTTTTTTCAAATAACACTAACACTCAGCACCTTACTGGACAGCTACAGTGTGCCAGGCACTGTGCTCAGAGCTAACCACACATTAGCCAACTGAGTCCTTACTACAATCCTATCAAGAAGTTTATTACTATTTTCACTTTCTAAACAGGGGAACCGAAGCTTAGCAAGATCAACTGGCTCACAGCTAGAGGCAGTGCTGAGATTCCCAACGCATAATGATAAATATTTGTTTATTTATTTCTTTATTTAGTTATTTTGTAGTGCTGGGGATCTAACCCAGGGCATTGTGCATGCTAGGGAAGTGCTACCACTGAGCTACACCCCAGCCCCAGCCTAATGGATTTAAATCGGTAAGTGCCAATGCATTTCCACGATAGAAAAATATCTGAAATAGCTTTTACAGTCTTAAATCATTAACACTTACCGGAAATATTCCAGCAACAGTACCCAAAAGTAAGAGGGCATGGTGATGGGTCTGAGGCATCTCTGAGAGGCGGATGCACTGAACAATCAGCTCCACATTGAATTTCTCCTCATCTACAACATCTGTAGATGAGAATAGATGAGAAGTTTAAAAACCTAAGTGGTAGACACATTCACACTCAAAGCAGATCCCTTTTCCACCCGGTGCACACACCCACAAGCACCACCTTTAGGGATCCTGCCGCCATCCGGGGAGAGTTTCTGGCAGATGTTGAGCAGACAGCTAAGAATGAGCTGCTTGGTGTATTCCATGTTCCCCTGCTCTGGTGCCGAAGGTTCTAGACACCTTCAGGATGCCCAAAAGAGAAGTGATGGGACATGTAGAAGTTACATAATTCATTGGCACATTAATGAGTTATGCATATTAAATAAAGAATAACTAAAATACTGTTGTTAAACATAAGGTCTATAAACGAGACAAGACTTATAAATTTAACTTTTTCTCATATAAACAGGTACTTACATCAAATTTTTCTCCTATTGTACTTTCTACTAATCTATTTGGAATCTTTGAGGACAACCTTAAAAATTACTCTCCTTTTTACGTGATAATACATTCTATAATTCAGTGGCATACTCTATAGCTAGCTAATAATTTACACCTAAAAATTATAGCAGGAGTCACACTGTATCTTTAAATGTAAGTAACAACAGCCCAGGTAGGGCACTGAAAGTTAAGGGAAAAGTAAGCAGGCAGGTGAACGATCATCCACTATAGGACACGGGATGAAGGGCAGTGCAGGGACTAGCAACGATCCAAAACCATCCTTTGGATCTGTCAACTATAGTACCTGACTTTATTGGATAAGCTACCTAAACAAGAAGAGAGTACACTGAAAAAAGAATGTGACATAAGATGTGCAACTCATTAAAATCCTGTTCTCTCACAAAGCCAAGCCAAGCGTCATTACCTCGACAGCAGGTTAAAGAGAGTCGGTATGAGTATCTGGGGGCTTTTCAGCTTCTTCTTGTGCTGCAGCAATTCTAGGATGAGGGTTACTCTTTGCCAGTAAGAACCTCCAACTTCCTGAACAGATTCGAGATCTTGTGATTTTCTGGAAAACAGAGAAGACAGAAAGTGGGAAATGCAAACACTATCACTAAGTAAAAACTACTGTATTCAGTTATGCCAAATTGGGAGGGATCGAAAATCACAAGGTTTCATAACATTCCAAGCCTGGGAACAAGAGCGCTTTCCAGAGCATCCATAGCTCTTACTTTTGCTGCATTTTTTGCCGTCTTGTTTGCTGAATGGTGCCCAAGGATTTCGTTTCTTCTGGTGGTTCCAGTTCTATTCTGACTTGTTCAGCATTAACAGAAATCTGTAATATTGAAGGAACAGTGGTCAATGATATTAATTCACTGGGATGAGACTAGAGCAATAAACAATGATTAAAAGAGATATGATGAAAATAAAAACATTTACGTCCACTGCCACGTTTTTCTATTACTCTGAAGCCCAGTCTAATCCCCAAAGACAAAGCCCACGGATGATTTATGTAACCTTTGGAAAATGTTCCAATATACCAGAGATAACACATTGCTCTGACCTCAGAAATCTACTTGTATCAGCATGTATGTATAATGCAGTGTATTTTGGTAGTCCAAATAATTTTTATGATGAGAAGTACAGTTCCCTTACACTGAAGGCCAAGCTTATCCTTGGCTGACAAGGCCTGTCTGCAGATTTCTCATATGCTCTCTAGTCCACTTTCTACTGAGATGGAGGATGGAGGAACCTGGCTTCACATTTTGCTTTCAATAATCAACCAAATGTTTTATTTGTTTTTGTTTTTTTTATGAGTGTGTGTGGTAGTGGGGATTGAACCCAGGGGCATTCTACCTCTGAGCTACAACTCTAGCCCTATTTTATACTTTGATTTTGAAACAGGGTCTTACTGAGTTGCATAGGGCCTAAGTTGCTGAGGCTGGCCGCAAACCTGTGATCCTCCTGTCACAGTCTCTCAAGTACTAGGATTTTAAGCGTGCGCCACCACACCCGGCCAACCAAATGTTTTAAGATGCTCCCTTTTGGACTAAATCTTAATCCAACCAGTATTTAATTAGCAATATACAATACTCAAAATACAAAAAACAGAATAATTAGGTGGTACTCTGACATTAGCTAGGTTTCAATGTACACATAAAACCAATGAGCAGATTCTAAATTCTGTCATGGCATCTGTTTAATAATGTGGCCAAGCTCAAGATTGAGCCCCTATTCCTTAAATAAAACAGGCAGAATGCTCCAAACACAAGTAAGATCGAAACAAACACACACACGTCCTGGCTTGTTAAAACTATAACTATTTCATACAATAAAAATAAGGGTGAAGACTTTTTTTTTGCGGAACTGGGGATTGAACTCAGGGGCATTCTACCTCTGAGCAGCACCCCAGCCCTAATTTTTGTTCTTTATTTTGAAACAGGGTCTCACTAAGTTGCGGAGGTTCTCACTAAGTAGCTGAGGCTGGCCATGAAACTGGGATCCTCCTGTCTGAGCCTCCCAAGTACTGGGATTACAAGTGTGCGCCACCATGCCCGGCTTGGGGTGAAGACTTATAATTTTCATTTCATACATCTCTATGAGCTACTTTTCCATAATTCTTGCTAATGGTGACACCTGATCTCTCACTGTAAAATGCAGGACAGTTAAACATGGTGCCACTTGGAAAAGACAAAACATTAACAATTACAGGAAGTTTGCCACTTACCCCTTTAAAAACACTGCTAACAGTCTGCGCACAGTGTGAGCTTTTACAGTTCACCAACAGATCAAACATCATACGCAGAAGCCGCTGTTGAACCTTCTCATCAGCGATCGCTGCAAAAAATGGCTTTGTGATCTAGCAGGGGTAGAAGAAAAATTGAGTTCTATGAACAAGGTTGAAGTCCAAAGATGATTTCTGTACCATTTTCTCTCACAACGTAAAATTGTTCCCCATTTTATTTTCTCATTTAAAACATAATTCTTTGCAATGACCTTTGTATGGCTTTCAGTTTTGTACAGCAGGTGCAATATATCACATGCCTTTCAAACCTGCAGTCTATTGACAACTTATATTACCAATCTTTAAACGCTTAAACAAGCTCCAGCTGTGGAGGAAGTCGCCGACCTTTTCAAGAGCGCTGATCTGAGTGGTTGGCGTCCCTGTGTCGAGTTCCCTTGCTGTGTGTACAGCTTTTATAAACAGATCCAGACTCTTTGGGTCCTTGTGTAAAAGGGAAGCTGAATATTCATTGTATTTTCCCAGAGCGAGATGCAAAGCAATGGCCTCATCTTTCAGGACAGCAGTGGGCTCCTTCTCGACCTTTTCTAGCAGTTGCTCCACCAGAGGTAACAGCTGAGAAAGCACCATCTAAAGGTGGAAAAGCGTGGAAAAGCGTATTAGCAAACAGCAGACGGTGCTGGGGTCTTGGCTTGCTCTACAGAGACATCCAGACACCCCGGTGGAAGACTGGGAGCTCAGCCGCAGGAAAAACCCAATGGTAACAGCTCCCACGCGGGGCAGGGCCACGGCCTCACCAAGGTCCTTTCTGACCGCCCTTCCAGTGGAGCTGAGAGCTGATCATGTTTCTTCAAGACTTTTTGAGAACAGAAATACAAACTAAAACTTGACCATAATGATATTTTAGCACTTCCTCAAACACTGTACACTCCCCTCAAATACTGTTGCGAATTTGGTATTAATTCAAATTATGTATGTGGAGGCTTTAATAACTAAACCAGGGACCAGCAAATCATGGCATGTGGGCCCAATTCAGCAGACGACCCGTTTTTGTAAATTTTGTTTTTGTTTACTGACAGACAGCCATGCTCACTCACTTACATACCATCTACACCTGCTTTCCTGACACAGCGGCAGAGCTCTGGCTACAACAGAGAATGCGGGCCCACAGGGCCTGAGATAGAGCTGTCCCTCAACATCTGTGGGGAATTGGTTTCAAGACTCCCCTCAGACACCAAAATCCATGTATGCTCAAGCCCCTCATACAAAATACCACAGTATTTGCATATAACCAATGCACATCATATATATATATATATATATATATATATATATATATATATACTTTTTTTTGGTGCTGGGGATTGAACCAGGGGCATTCTACCTCTGAGCTATACCCCCAGCTCTTTTTATTTCGAAACATATCTCACTAAGTTGCTGAGTGTCTAGTTGTTGAGGCTCGCCTCAAACCTGCGATCCTCCTGTTTCAGCCTCCCAAGCACTGGGATTACAGGCGTGTGCCACCATACCCAGCTTCCCATATACTTTAAAATCATCTCTAGATTACTTATAATATTCAATACAATGTAAATAGTTTTTATACCACATTATTTGGAAATAATGATAAGAAAAAAGTCCGCGTATGTTCAGTACAGATGCATTTTTTTCCCCAAATATTTCGATCTGAGGTTGGCTGAACCCATAAATGAAGAGGGCTAATTATATTTACTGCCTGGTCCCTTATCTAAGACATCTGTCAACTCCCACACTACACCAGGCATAATTGAGAGCTAGAAATGTGAAAAATATCATCCAATGGCCTTCAGTCCATTTTGCCCATTTTAATTCTCTAAGTCTGTAGGCAGTCAGGCCTTCCTGGAAAACTAGAACAAAGGTACTTTCTCTGCTGACCAGCAACAGTAACCACCACACCCAAGTGTCTCCTGACCTCTTCTGTAATACTAGCTTTCTTGAGAACACAATGAAAGCTACGGATTTTCCCCCCCAAAAATGTGTAAACATATGTATTTAAAAGCGAGCAAACGATTTTGGAATTTTCATAGTCTCCTGTACAAACATATTCCCTTGTGGAGGATTTCCACTTGAAACGCAGAGGCACATCAACAGTTCTTCCAGTAGTCACTCCTGTGACGCTCTTCAATCTATTTAAAATCAAACTAACGACCAGATAGGAATGACACTGAATTTTATAATGGAAAGAAACTCACCAATACATGTTTTGTATCCTGTATCCCCTTCTCCACCTTAACTCTTCCCAGTTCCCCCTCCCAAGTTATTGAGAAAACAATCCCTTCTGAGACACACATATAGCTCTCCACGTGTCTCCCGCACACATGGGCAGTTACGATGATTCTTCAGTGACATCACATGGAACGTACAATCCACTTCAGTTCACATACCTCACTGTTGACTTGCTGAAATACTTTCAACAACTCTTTTGCAATATAAGATGGGCAATCGTATACACAAAAAAGGAGGTTTTTCAAAGTTTCAGACAATTTCTGATGAGATTTCTGTTTCTTTTCTCTCTGTAGCTCCTCAAATAAAGTAGCCAAATCCTAGGATGACAGAAAAAAAAAATCGGATAAAAAAAGGTTAAGGAACTACAAAGGCTCAATGTTCTTCTCCTGGGAGATTCTTTCCTAAATGATGTGAGATTGCTTATACTTTTTCATTTCGCTTTAAAGCTCTAATTGGAAAGAGTGTCAATACCCCATAGCTAGCTCAATACGAAAAGCTAAACACTGTTCTTTTATCCAAGGAAAGGACAGCAGAACTGATATAAGATACTATTATCTTTTTTTTTTTTAGATTTTTGTTTTTGTGGTACTGGGGATTGAACCCAGGGAAATTCTACCTCCGAGTTACACCCCCAGTGCTATTTTTTATTCTTTATTTTGAAACAGGGTCTCACTAAGTTGCAGAGGGTCTCACTAAGTAGATGAGGCTGGCCGTGAACCCGGATCCTCCGGTCTCAGCCTCCCAAGTACTGGGATTACAAGTGTGTGCCAGTAAAAGATACTATTATCTTTTAAAAATGGGGGAAAGATATGCAATTACTGACATGTCAGTTTATAAATTTAATGACTTAGCCCATTGAAATCCCTCCAAGGTGAGACGTCGAGACTGGAAGAATGCGTTCGTGTCTACACAGGATGTACACACAGGATGCACACACTCTCTCTCCTCTGCCAGCGGGCTTACCTGAGTGACGTAGGTGGCGTCAGAGGTGAGCTCCTCCGCTTTAGGAACTAAATGATCTATCACCAGATGAAACGGTGACACCAGCCCGCTGAGGGACTGGAGGCACTGAGCGGCAGCCCTGCGGACTTCTTTGATGGGGCTTCCCAGATTAATGAGTAGAGACGTCACCACTGAAACCAAGGGGAAAATGTAAGTGGCAATTTTAAAAAATGAAACATAGTGCAAAATTACAACAGTACACATTGATGAAAAATGTTGAAATGAAAAATGTTCCTCCTGGGGCTGGGGGCGCAGCTGAGTCGAGCACTTGCCTAGCATGGGCCAGGACCTGGGAGACAGGGAAGTTAAGCTTCCCTCCCAACGCTAACTCCCTCTCTGAAGACTGTTCACTGTTGAATTATTTGCTTACTCTTCCAGAAATATGTTAGCCATGTTTTCTGGTATATTCCTGTTCAAATAAACAAACGAGAGCATCGTACAGACCCTGTCTTACACCAGCTGCCATCACATGTCAATGTACGTTAGAAGTGTTTTCCAAAGAGGTAAGCAGGTATCTCAACTGTATCATTCGTGTGTGTGTGTGTGTGTGTGTGTGTGGTGCTGGGGATTGAACCCAGGGACATTCTACCTCCGAGCTATACCCCCAGCCCTATTTTTGCTGAGAGCCAAAGTTGGCTGGCTTTGAACCTGCAATCCTCCTGTCTCGGCCTCCCAAGTACTGGGATTACAGGCGTGTGCCACCACACCTGGCTTATATCATTCTTTTTAGTTGTTAGGTACTCCACTGCATTTTTCCTATTTTTCACACCATACCTTATAGTTAAAGTTTAAGTGGTTTCAGAACAACGCTGCAACAAACTCCCGGGCCCACCCTTGTACATGTGTGAGCAGGAAATTATCCATTTGTGTATCATGCTTTGCAAATATTTTCCCCCAGATTGATGAGTTTTGACTTTATTTATTGGTCCAGGATTTCATTTTTTTTTTTTTTTGGCACTGGGGATTGAACCCAGGGGATAGTCTACCTCTGAGCTACACCCCCAGCCCTATTTTATTATTTATTTTGAAAGAGGTTCTCATTGAGTTGCTGAGGCTGGCCGTGAACCTATGATTCACCTGTTTTAGTTTCCCAAGTACTGGGATTACAGGAGTGTGCCACTACGCCTGGCTTAGTGCAGGAATTTAATAGTCAATTTTTCTTTAGTGTTACAATTGTTCATAAGGGCCACCCCACTATAAGTAAATTTAGAAAGTATTTGTCTCTATATTTAGACAGTAAGTGTATATATTCTGTTTTCTACAAATACCAGAGCTACTTGTTTTATGTAAATCTTTAGTTCACATGGAATTTTTGTGCATAGAATGAGGTTGGATTAAACTTTCTCATGTTTCCAAATGGTTAGCCAGCTGTCCTATTTAAAATTCCACACGAGCATTCCACAGATCTGGGATTTCAGCTTTACTCGTTCATTCTATAAGTACCTGAATCTTATCTATTTCTACCAGCTGGTACTCCTAGAACCATGTTCAATGCTAGTGATGAATTAACAAGTTGCTTTGTTTTCCCAATTATGCAGAAAAAAGTTTTGAGTAAAACTTTTTTGTGTGTGTGTGGCACTGAGGATTAAACTCAGGGGCATTCTACCTTGGAGCTACACCCCCAGCCCTATTTTTTATTCCTTATTTGAAACAGGGTCTCATTAAATTGAGGAGGCCTCACTAAGTAGCTGAAGCTGGCCACGAACCCGGATCCTTCGGTCTCAGCCTCCCAAGTACTGGGATTACAAGCGTGCGCCACCACACCTGGCTCTAGTAAAACTTTTATCCTATTACTCTTACTTTGCTGTCACTTAATTGGGAATAATTACTGATTTTTAAACTGAAGCCTTTTCCAATCTGAAAAGATCTTTGGACATGAGTTTTCTCCTTCAACACTGATACGGTCAATTATATAACGGAATTCAGTGTGTGTGTGTGTGTGTGTGTGTGTGTGTGTGTGTGTATGAGATGGGACACACACACACACACACACACACACATCTACATACATACACACACATATACTGGGGACTGAACCCAGGGTCACTCTATCACTGAGCTACAGCCCTAGCCATTTCTTTTTTCTTTTTCTTTTTTTTTTTTTTGCGGTACCGGGGATTGAACCCAGGGGCGTTCTACCTCCGCGCTACGCCCCCGGCCCTATTTTTTATACTTTATTTTGAAACTGGGTCTCACGAAGTTGCAGAGGGCCTA
>PVJS01039643.1:0-18803 GCA_004027185.1 Glis glis
ACACACACACACACACACACACACCATGAGTAAGATAGTACTTACTAAAACAAGAACCAAAGAAACCTGCCTTGATCACATTCATGAGGTAATTCAATTGAACTGTACCACATGAAACCCCGAACACAATAGCCCAAACCTCTGAATGTAGCGGCATAATCAGGGTGGAGAATTTATTGTGGGGGCGATTAAAAATTGCATCAGAGAAATAATGATCCCTCCTTTAATTACTTTCCTTTGTAGTGAGCTTAGATCAATATCAACTGTTTGTTTTATTCAAGCTCTTTTATTTTTTCCCCTTTTAAAGAAGACTTTGCGTGACTGTGCAAGTACCAGACCTAAGAGAAACTCAGAAGCGCTTGGCAGGGAGGGTGGAAGCCGATGAAAGTGACAGACATTTGGTCCCTGCAAAGAAAGGCTTTTGCTGAAAAATACCTAGCAGTCCATGCAGCATGAGCATCAGAGTACCGTCTTTTCTCTAATGGTTGTGAAAGTATGGGGAACTCATGAGAAATATACGAAAAGGGAAAAGTTGAGGTTATATACAATTGATGTTAAGTGAGTTTTCCAAGTGTCCCCTGAAGGTCGCTACCCAGAGGAACAGCATAATTAGTCGCCACTTTTAATCTTTCCCTGGGTTCCCATTGTTAGTGCCAAATGTTATTACTGTTATTGTTGTTTTATTTATTTATTTTTTTGCCAAGGAAAATGAGGAAATGAATATTTGCTTTTTCAAAACAAAGGATGTTCCAGGAACAAACCCGAATTTGCCATCCCATGCCAAGTTGGAAAGAACATATGGAGGGAAAGAAAACATCCTTTGAGGGTGGCCCGTGTGGAGCGCACATCTTGTGATCTGTTGGGGACAGCACACCTGGTTCCCAACACTGACACCACAGGCAAATAAAGCCACACACTTCTTTTGGGTGTGGCCTCTGAGGCGAGGGCTCCTTTGCACCTGATTCCTTGGAGTGGGAAAACTTACTCATGATTTGGAAGATAATTCAGAAATAGCCTATGTGGTGACGTTTGCCACGATGAACACAAGTCCTTGAGACAGCAGGGAGTGTTGCAGACCCCTTCACAGGGATTGTTTCTCTGTGCTAGAGAAGCTACTAGGCATGGTGGCTTTGAAAGCCTTATGCTGCCATATTGTTGGGCCCGGTTACCCCACCTTATCTCAGCCAGCAGTGGATCTACATGGGGGATTTCTCTCGTGGGTTTACGGCCTTACATTGTCAACCCATTACTGGGTGGCATAGTATGAACTCAGAACGTGGGCTCGGGGGGGGCAGTTTGGGTTCAAGTCCTGGCTAGGCCCCTAGCTGGCTGTGTGACTTAACCATTCTCAGTCTCTGTCTCCTTCTCATTGTTTTTCTCATTATGTTGTTTTGAAGAAGAGAATTTGCCAGAAGGGGCAGAGTAACTGACACATGATATGTGCTAGGTAAATGTAGACATTATTAGTATTGGTATATGATACAAACTACACGATCAGGTTTAATTTAAATGCTCAGAGAATGAGTGTTTTGTAAATGATTGAGAACTAAATAGAAACTTCTATTTGTTAAAAATTTTGCAAATGTTACTCCAGTACTTGTATAAATATACTCATGACATTTTGTAACAGTAGCGTCGTAAAAATAATATAACTTCTTTTTTTTTTCTTATTGGTTTTTTATTGGTACTGGGGAGTGAACCCAAGGGCATTCTACCTCCAAGCTACACACCCAGTCCTTTTTATTTTGAAACATGGTCTCACTAAGTTGCTGAGAGTCTCACAACTTGCTGAGGCTGGCCTCATACCTGTGATCCTCCTGTCTCAGCCTTCCAAGTACTGGGATTAGAGGCATGCGCCATCACTCCTGGTTAAAATAATGTAACTTCTGATGATAATCTTAGAATGTCTTAGGACATTCTTCTGAGCACAATCGATAATTATAAAGCACTGAAAAAGGTATGGGAATTAAAAAGCAACATTAAATAATCCCCCAAATCCCCTTGGAAGGTCTTTTTAATTGTGACATGTATCTTATGTAAGAGACTTTTCCCCCATATAATTTACCTTTAAAAGCAGAAAACAGCTGGTATGGTGGTGCACTCCCTTAATTCCACTACTTGGGAGGCTGAGACAGGAGGATCACAGGTTCAATGTCAGACTCAGCAACTTATAGTGAGGCCCTCTGGAACTTAGTGAGACCCTATTTCAAAATTAAAAATAAAAAATAAGGCTGGGATATTGCTCACAGGTAGAATGCCCCTAGGTTCAATCCCCAGGACCACAAACAAACAAACAAAAATCACAGAAAATAACATACAAATCTAACTGCATGGTTCCAGTTAGTTGGTTACTGCCAGTTGAAATTTAACCATACATCTCAAATTGTTCACACTTTCTTGAATATTCACATCCTTTGAATATGGGCTTTTAGATTATTTATCAAAAACTGACATTTGGATTTGTTCTTGTTTGAGTATGAATTTCTATATAAAATATGCTTAGGGCCACAGGCAAAATATACATATGCAGCCAGGCATGGTGGCACATGCCTATAATCCCAGTACTTGGGAGGCTGAGACAGGAGGATCTCATGTTCAAGACCAGCTTCAGCACTTAGTAAGACTCTCAGCAACTTAGTGAGACCCTGTTTCAAAAAACAAAAAATGAAAAAAGGGCTAGAGGTGTGGCTTGGAGGTAGAATGCCTCTGGGTTCAGTCTCCAGTATTCCCCCCCATATATATATATATATATATATATATATATATATATATAATGCTTATATATATATATAATGCTCATATATATATATATATAAAATGCTCATATATATATAAAATGCTCATATATATATATATACACACATATACACATATTCAGAAGTTTAAATACTTTATTTGATAAGCAAGAAATGATACAATTAAGTAAATTAAAACTTTAGCTTAAGAAACTACAGAAGTAGCAACAAAATTAAGCCCAAAGAAGGAGGGAGGAATTCATAAATGTAAAAGTCAAAAATAATAAATTAAAAATGGAAATAAATAGGGTTTATAAATAATGTAAGATCAGCTTCAGGGAAAACTACAAACAAAATCTGGCTGTTTTAATCAAGAAAAACATAGTAAAATTTTAAGTACATAATATTATAAGTAAAAAAGCTGATATAACTGTAGACCCATAGGATATTAAAAGTTGTAAGAGAACCTTTTAATTCTTTGATAATCTATCTTGAAAACTTCACTAAATATATAATTTTCTCAGAAAATACATAAATTTTAAAAATGGAAACAAGGAAAAGTTAAAAGAACTACAACCAAGGAATAAATAACCGCAAAAAAAAAAAATCAACAAACTTGTCAAAGAATTACCCTCTTTCTCACACCTCCCATTGTCCTTATGGAAAATTTTAGAATATCTTTTTAGAATAAACTATGCTAATGCTAATGAAGCTGTTACAGAGCACATAAACCTGGATAGTGCAGCTCATTCATTACTTGTGGCTACATGTGACTAGCACAATCTGCTACTAAAACTTGACAAAGATAGCAAACAGAAGTATGATTAAAGGACACAGAATCATATCTAAAAGTTAGCAACTCCACCAGAGCATTAAAATGTATACTAGGTTCAAAAATGCATTCACTTAAGAAATTTAGTAATAGCTCAATATTAGGAAGTCTATTAATAGAATTTACTACATTGATAGGAACTAAGAAACAAAACCACATTTATTAAACACTAAAATGCCCTTGATAAATTAAATACTCTTTTTAATTAAAATTTTATCAGTATACTAGAAATAGAAAGATGTTTACATAATATGACAAAGTATGTTTATCACAAATCAAAGCCACCATTTCTGTATAAATGGTAAAAATAAAGAAGCTTACAATATCATCATGCTTACTATTTTCTTTCTTTCTTTATTAAACTACTATTTGTTTGTTTGCTTATTTGTTTGTTTTTGGTACTGGGTTGAATCCAGGGGCATTCTACCTCTGAGATACACACACAGCCCTTTTATTTTTTTATTTTATTAAATTTTTTATACTTTTCTTGGTGCATTGTAATTATATATCACACTGAGGTAAACAGAGTGATAGGAGTATACATGCACACAACACTTGGTGCATTTCCTTCCGTAAGACCACCCAATGGATGGGAGGAGAGGGTGGCAAGCAAAAGAAATAAAAAGGGTATCTCTTAGCCATACAAACTTTCCATTATTTATGGATAAGATCCACTACCTGGAAAACCTGAATCAACTGAAAACCTGATCTAATAATTGAGCTCACGACAGAAGTCAGATACAAAGAAAGACAGCCATCTAGGGAGAACGGCCCTTCATGCCAATGACAGTCAGTGGGAAGCCAGTGTAACTTTGTAAGCACCTAGGGTTTTCTAGAAGTAGGGAAACTTGAGTAGACTAGCCAAATATAGTGTGAAAAGGGTTACTATCCATATTTGTAATCGAAGAACTACAAATTGAGATGACAAATATAGCTAAATTATCAAAGATTTGGATATGGTAATTATCTGTACTGGTGAATGCAATGAAGCAAGTGCTCATACATCATTTGTAGGAATGCAACTAAACACAACATTACTGAGGGTATTTCTGAAATTTGTTTTAAAGTCCATAAAACAGGCTTTTTTTTTTTTTTTGCGGTACTGGGGATTGAAGCCAGGGGCATTCTACCTCTGAGCTACACCCCCAGCCCTGTTTTTTATTCTTTATTTTGAAACAGGGTCTCACTAAGTTGCAGAGGGCCTCACTAAGTAGCTGAGGCTGGCCATGAACCTGCGATCCTCCTGTCTCAGCCTCCCAAGTACTGGATTACAAGCGTGTGCCACCACGCCGGCTTAACAGGCATAATTTTGACATAGAAATACCCCCTTTATGTCTCAGGACAGAACACAGATAGGGCCACTGCTTCCAGAAGCATTGAATAGCACTGGAATTAAAGTCCTGGATGGCATTGTACTTTATGGAATAAGAGAATGGAAACAGACATCTTCCAAACAGAAATCATCTACTTCTCATTTCCCCATAAATACTTTCATAGGGCACTTTGCAGTGGATTAGAATCACTGTGCTAGAGCTTAGGCATTGGGGGTTAGGAAAGTGTGGGTTTAACTGTTAAGGTGACATTAGTTTGTCTGAAACTATCTTCATTTCACTTTTGTAATTTTTTAATATGCTTTTATTGGTGCATTATAGTCACTTTTGTAATCTTTGAAGGATATTTCCTCTAGGTATAAAATTCTTGACTGGCAGTTACTTTGTTTCAACAAAGATACCATTCCACTACCTTCTGGCTTCCATCATTTCTATTGAAAAGTTAGACATCATTTTATTGTTTTAATGTTTCTTCTTTATAGTTAATGTTTCCTTTTCCTCTGGCTAGCTTTCCAATACATTTTGGGGTTTCATTAGTTTTACTATATTGTGACTCATGGTAGTTTTATTTATATTCTTTTTGAGTTAACAGTGCTTCTTAAATCAGTGGCTTAAAAGTTTTTGCCAGTGTTAAAAATTTTAACACCATTGTTTTGGCTTCAATCTCCTTTTCTCTGATTCTTTTCCTTTTAGGAGTCTAATTATGTGCACATTAGATATTTTGACCACAACTATTATGTCTCGTACATTCTTTGCTATTCTTTCTCTCTCTCTCTCTCTTTCTCTCTCTCTCTCTCTCTCCATCAATCTGTATAATTTCTCTGATTTATCTTCTTCCAGTTCACCCATCTCTCTTTATTTGTATTTGATCTAGCATTAAATCTATCTTTTAAGTTCTTTATTGTTATATTGAAATTCCAGAATTTCTTTTATCCTTATTCCTCTGCTAAAATTTCCTACTCTGTCCACTATCAATTATCTTCAACATGTTAAAACTAGTTTTTAAAAGTCCGTTTCTGAGAAGTTTAATCTCGATCACTATTTATAGTGTCTATTTTTTCTTAGTTCTCATCTTTAGTATACTTGACAAATTTTGATTGAATTATGGATATTGCTTATAAGAAACTGTAGAAGGTCTGCATGATATTATGAGAATGCGTGTTCCCTTCTGGCAGGCAACTAGAATAGGAGCAGCTCCCCCTCATCTGGCCTGGTATTAGATGGTACTACGCCGAGAGAAGCCTTTGCGAAAGCTGATCTATTTCAGGTTTTCTCTTTCTCCTAGGGTGTCGCCCTTCCAGGTCCTTACAACTCAGGGGTGTTTATCAAAGTCTCTCATCCTTGGCAGACTCTAGGTCTCAGATTTTGCCTGCTCATACTGTAAGACTATTGAAAGCTTTGCTTAACTCTTAGCATATTAGTCATTTTTATTTTCTCAGTATCTAGGCCTTTTGGAAAACTTCTTCCTAAAATGGAAAGTGACACCAATTTTTTAACTCATTTTTTGTAGTTTTTGTTTTGTTTTGGTACTGGAGATTGAACCCAGGGGCATTCTGCCTCTGAGTTACACCCCAGCTCTATTTTTATTGATTGATTGATTGAGTGAGTGAGTGAGTCATTGATTATTTTCAAACAGGGTCTCATTAAGTTGTGGAGGGCCTTGCTAAGTTGCTGAGGCTGGCTGCGAACCTGTGACCCTCCTGTCTCAGCCTCTGCAGTACCAGGATTATAGGCATGTGCAACCATGTCGTGCTCATTTTTTTGTAGCTTTTTTAGCACTCTTCTACTATTGGGAATCTTGTTCTTGTCGCTCTTGGCCATCTTCCTATTCTTGAACTTCAATTTTTGTCCTTTTAGACCCTTGAGATTACTGAAAACTGTTCAGGTTTTTTTTTTGTTTTGTTTTGTTTTTGCCAGTTAGTCTCACATTTCTAGCCAGTTTCTCAGCTATCGACATGTCTCACTTGTAAACTAGGAAATGCCTCACAGGAAAAGGTAACATGACATGTGGGGCTCCCCTGTGTGTGTTTTGTTCCCTTTCATACCTTGATCCTCAAGTTATGGCTGCACTGGGATCTTTCTGCTGCCTTCAAACAGGTTTTTTTGTTTTAGTTTTTTGGTACTAGGGATTGAACACAGGGGCATTCTACCTTGAGCTACACCCCCAGATTTATTTTATTTTTTTTTAATTTTGAAACTGGGTATAACTAAGTTGCGGAGGGCCTAGCTAAAGGCTGGCTGCAACCTATGTTCCTCCTATCTCCGCCTCCCAAGTACTGGGATTATAGGCGTGCAACAAGGGCAGCTACCTCCTGCCCTTTTTATATTTTATTTTTGAAATAATGTCTAGCTAATTTGCTGAGGGCCTTGCTAAAAGGCTGGCCTCAAACCTGTGATCCTCTTGTCTCAGCCTCCCAAGTACTGAGATTACAGGTGTGCGCCACCACACCCCCGCCAAACAGGTTTTATTTTTGTATTTTATTCAATTTTCAAATTATTTTTTGGAGAAGGGTTTGTCTGATAAAAAGCCATTCATTTACAGCAGGAAGGAGATATCCTTTCTGGAGGAGAGTCAAGGAATTACTAATCTCTTAGCAAATCTTATTGGCTGTACCTTCAAAATATATTGAAAACCTCCCCACTTCTCACCTCCTCCAGTGTTATAACTCTGGTTCTAACCACCTTCCCATCTCACCTGGCTTCTGCAACAGTCTCTTTACTATTGGCCCTATCCCAGCTCTTGCTCGTGAGTCTACTTTCAACACGAAAGACTGGATGAGCTATCAAAAACTTAAATCACCCCTCTGCGTACAACACTGCAATGGTCACCCATTTTACTTGAAGTAAATTCCAAAGCCATTATTGTGGTCTGGCTGATTTTATTTTCCAAAGATGGCCACACAATATGTCCTATCCCCTATACTTTTCGAGAGCTTTGTTATTCCCCAGTCAAGAAATGGAATCTATGCCTCTTCCCGCTGAACCTGGTCAGACCTTTAGGATGATAAGCCATAGAGGACATCAGAAGTGACACTGTGACTTCCAAAGCCAGGTCACCTCCTTACTCTCTTGGGAACCTCCCACTTGGAAACCAGACATCATTCTGTGAGAAATCCCAAGACACCTGTAGAGAACTCATGAAAAGAAATGGGGCCCACGGCCCATGGTTTCAGCTGAGGTTCCAAATCCCACATAGTAACAATTGCCAGGCATGTGACTAAGCCATGGTTTAAGTGGATGCTCCATTTCATAGCATGTGGAGCAAACATGAGCCATTGCCATAAATCCTGAAGTAAACTGCAGATTTGTAAGCAAAACAAATATTGTTAATGTTTTAAGTGTCTCAGTTTGGGGACAGTTTGTTATATAGAAAGAGATAATTGCATTATATGCCCTATAAGATCCTTCACAATATATCTCCCAGTAACCTTTTTAACCTCACTTCTACATTTTCTTTGATCTCTTTTATTCTGGACTTTTGTTTGAATGTCAATTTCCCCTACCTCAGGGCCTTTCTGCTTGCTCTCCTGTCTGCTTGGAATTTCCCCCCATATTTCCCCCATGACTTGTTCTCTTCCCCCCTTCAAGTATGAGCTCAAATATGACTTTATCCATGAAACCTTGTCTTACTGCTTTGTTTTTCTCCATAGAACTTATCATCAACTTACCTATTTATTTTGGTCAATTGACCGTATTTCCACAGAAGAATGTAAACTACATGAAGGAACAGAATTTTTCTGAGTCCCAAGTGCTCACAGGAGACAAGTAGCAGGGAATCAATAACTCTCTTTTACAAATGAATGCATTGATTTTAAACGTTGCTTTGTCCAGCGTTTCCATTATTCTTTTCCTTTCAACGCACATACACTCATTAAATGGGGAGGTCACATATAGACATAGAGGATTCCCAAGAAATTTGTGAGGCGTATTCATCCTTCTCAAAGATACTCATTTGCTTTTTCAAACAAGCACATGATCTTAGATACATTTACTTCTGGGTTCAATGTGCCAGTTTTCCAAGACCTACCTGCATCCACTACATCTTAGAAGTGGCCAGGGACCTGCCTTCTACCCTCTTGTCAACACTCTTCTCATCACTAGTGTTTCAGTCCTTTCTCCATCCTTGTCAATCGAGTCCTGTGGTAGATCGGACAGCATAGATTGCACAGTAGATCTTGATAATGTAGTATACTTTCCATCAAAGACTAAAATTTCTAAAGTTGCCAGAGTGAAGGGAAATGTAAGCCCTTTCCCAATTGTTCTTGTTATTTTCTCCTTCTATTTTTTCATCTCCATTCCCTGTCTAGGGTATAGTATCTCTGTTTTCGATGGATCCTAAAAGTACCTTTTTTTACTTAGCTCTAAAACCCACTCTTCTGTTTCTTATAAGCCTATTACATAGTTTGTTTCCATATATAATCAGAATAGATGAGCAATACTCTCAATTCCTCCCTTGAACATTCAGGTGTAAAATATCCATAAAAGTCTTTTGATTGAATCAATCACACTTCCATTCTACATGTAATTCATAGATGGGTATAAAAAGGGAAAGGTAATAGGGAACTCACATGAAAAATCAATCTGTTTACCTGTTTTTTTAAAAAATAAAAGGACCCTTCTAGAAAATGTTTGCCTTTGGAAATAGGCTATGAAGGTCACTGTCTCTGGGGTTTAAGGGACAATAACATTATAGAATCCAACTATTCAAAAATTTCCTGCATCATAACTCAAAAGAGCTGCTATTTCCAGTTTATTTTCATAAAATATATCAATAGGAGTTGCTGAGCACGGTGCCACATGCTTGTAATCCCAGCTACTTGGGAGGCTGAGGCAGGAGGATGGCAAGTTTTAGGTCAGCCTGAGCAACTTGGTGAGACCATGTGGAAAAAAAAAAAGAGGAAATTGTGTGTGTGTGTGTGTGTGTGTGTGTGTGTGTGTGTGTGTGTGTGTGTGTGTGTGTGTGTGTGTGTGTGTGTGTGTGTGTGTGTGTAAAGTGCCAGAGATGTAGTTTAGTGGTAGAACTGGTGCTTAGCATACATGAGGCCTAGATTCAATCCTCAGCAGTACCCCCCCCACACACACACACACGGCAAAGGGATGGATAGACAGACAGAGAGGGATTTATTTGACTAAAGAGCTTCTGAAATAGAAATAAAAGAAACCTCCCAGATTTGATTCTGATTCTTTGCTTACTCTGTGAATAAGGCACTCCAAAGGAGAATTTGCTCTTTATCCTAAATTTCTTCTTAAGTCAAGTTGTCAATCTAAAACTAATCTGCTGGGTCAAAAGATAGTAAATGCAAAAAAAAAAAAAAAAGGTTTAAGGGAGAGATGCCAAGTGGTTAGACTGCCTATCAAAGCACAAAAGTACAACTGTACTTAATATGAACATGTTATCTTCTTTAAAGGTAAAAGATAGCAAAATGGATAGAGAATAGAAATGCGGTATAACTGAAGAGTCTCATTATACCTAAGAACAAAGATCAGTGACACAAAGAGTACTTCAGCAGATGAATTTCATACCCACTCAAACCTTAAAAGTCAAGGATGAGCCAACAGAGCTCGTTTTTATTTTATTTTATTTTCACAACTACTTGGGTTTCTTAAAAAATGGAGGGGTCTACTGCTCTTTAGCTTTGCTTCAGAATATTGTGAAAAGATTATTTCACAGGTGCCAGCAATTTGTTCAGAATAAGCCCTCTAACTCAACAGTTTTCCAGTTTGTAGCTCAAAAGGGGAAGAAAAGAATTGCTCACTGAAGCTCTGCTGATCTCAGTGTAAGGGTACACAGCAAGCATTTGCCCACTACCACATTTCCTTGTATTTCTGCAGCACTCTTTCCCTGAGCCGGCTCTCAAGGCTGGGAGGCTGTGGGTAGTCTCTGTTGACACATTCTAATTTGGAGTTCCTGAGCTTCTGAGTCCACTCATTTTTTTCCTTTTTAAATTAGAAACTTCAATTACCGCCTATACTGATGGTAAGTAAATAGATTAATTTCCCTCTTGCTAAAGAAGAGCTATTTCTGAAAGAGAGTTGTGGGGAAGAAGTCCTCTTTAGGAAGCCCTTTCTGTGATGCTTTTCGTGGCGCCCCCTGGCGCCCCTTGCAGTTCCTGCAGCAGCTGCTCCCTTCTGTGTGGATGGAGTAATGGCGGCTAACACTTCCCTATACCCTGTGGGGTAGCCACGGCTTCTCACTTCCTCATACAGGCGAGAACTGCTGGAACCCTCTAGGGAAGGGATGTGATGGCATCACATAAATGGAGCCACTCTGTTGAGCTCACCAGGATCATAAAATTCTTAAGAATATACCCAGATTTATAAGAGAGAGAGAGAGAGACAGTGTGTGTGTGTGTGTGTGTGTGTGTGTGTGTTAACTGGTGGAGCTAATCAACATGGTGCTGCAAGATATCACATTTATTTTTTTATTTTATTTTATTTTTTTGCGGTACCGGGAATTGAACCCAGGGGCGTTCTACCTCCGAGCTACATCCCCAGCCCTATTTTTTATTCTTTATTTTGAAACAGGGTCTCACTAAGTTGCGGAGGCCTCACTAAGTAGCTTGAGGCTGGCTGCGAACCTACAGTCCTCCTGTCTCAGCCTCCCAAGTACTGTAATTACAATCGTGTGCCACCACACCTGGCTTGTTTTTTAATTTTAATTTTTTATTTTTTTATTTGGCGGTACCAGGGATTGAACCCAGAGGCATTCTACCTCCAGGCTACACCCCCAGCCCTATTTTTTATTCTTCATTTTGAAATAGGGTCTCACTAAGTTGTGGAGGGCCTCACTAAGTAGCTGAGGCTGGCCATGAACACAGCCTCCCAAGTACTGGGATTACAAGCGTGTGCCACCACGCCCGGCAAGATATCACATGTATAACAGCCATTTCACATTCATTTATTATTCCCAGAGGCAGACCGTAGATTCTCTAACTCTCTTTTAGCTTGGAGTGAGCTTTTAGACTCTCCAAGATGTCCCAGCAAGGCAAGGCATTGTAGAGCCCTTCACCTCTTCCTATAAGTGGTGGACCTCACGTGACCCCAATATTTGGCAAACAAGCTACAGTCCTTTTCAGACATTCCTCCATAGGGCACAGGAACAACAAGTACCCCGAGCCTAACAAAAATCATCAGGTGTTCATAGTTCCACACGATAGGTATGCGAAAGAAATTCTTTATATATTATGACAAAGCTTTGTGCATACACATGTACTCTGCAATGTTTTCCTGTGTGTGTAAATACATAAAAATATTTACTGTTCAGATTTATATGACTCTGTGTATGTGTGTGTTGTAGTAAACCCCTTGGAAATACCATGTACTCTTTCTCTCCCTTTCCCGCCATAGTTATATTAAGATCTCAAAACTAAGTTCAGGGTTTACATCGGAGGTCTACATTACAAACAGAATGGTAAATACAGACTATGGTAAACTGTGGGAACAGGAGGAAGCAGAGTGTATAAAACAACTCACTGACCTGAGCATGAAAATAGGTTTAGTGTATGCTGTGTGGTAGCTATAATTCTATGACGACTTGTTTTGCTTATGTAGAAAATAAAAGTGACTATCCATTGATGTAACAGATGTTCTCAAAGTATATGCAACCGTGCAGAGAAATGTGCTCTTTATTTTTCCCTCTAGCTGATCTGATGTCCTCCCTAAATCCCCTCACTCCTAGATAGTGACATGATATTATAGACCAATTCAGCAAGTGTTTTCTGATCAAATAATTTAAAATCTCATTAGTCAAAATTCTCAGTCTCATTTGGATAAAATGCATATGCTTCCTCTTTTGACCTTCTTTCCATTCTTCTCTCCAGGATGGCACCAGGACACATGGGGGAGTCTGGTTCAAGTGACTTCATGGTGGCAGAGGGCAGACTGGGTCCTCAGTTGCTCTGGGCTGGAGATAGATGTTGCCTGACTGGTCCTGGCCCTGTGTCCCTGCAAAGTCTAAAGGTTTCTGCTGCTGAGGTCTGAAGTTTGTGTAATTCGTAGACTCTCCCACTTTGACAGGGCCTAACTACACTCTCCAAATCCAGGGCTCCTCTCTGCATCTTTATGGATATAGTTATGACTACAAATTTGTCCCTGTCAACTCTCCAACTCTTGGCTTTCACACCAATTTTCCCTACTAGGACCATTCCAATCAAATTTACCCATCCTTATTCTTAACACACTGCACCCCACCTTCATTCCAAGGACACGTGGAAATTTAATGGCTGTGCATATTCCATTGATGACTTGCGACCCCCTGTGTATATAAAGCCACTGTCTGAAGCCCACATTACACTGTGCCCCAAGGTTACAATGTCAGTCTCCAAGGGAACTTCCCCTCAGATCCTCTTGGGAAGAGTGGCAGAAGCCCTTCTTCCCTGAGTGTTTTCCAAAGTGTATTTCAAAGGCTTTTCTTCACTTCTTGAACTTTAATACATAGAAGGGAGACCTGGATAGTTTACCTCTCTTTGTCTTTCTTGTTTTCTCCATTTTTTTCTTCTTAAAATATGTGTACTAGAAGAGGAAGGCATACCTTCCCTCTTCCTATAATGATGATTAAATCTAAGCAAGTAGGCTCAAAATAATAGAGGCTTATTTCTTATATGTATACATTTCAGAGTGGTGTTGGTGATGGAGGTTAGGTAGTGTTTCAGTTTTCTATTGATGCATGATAAATTGTCCCCAAACTGGGCAGCTTAAAACAATACTTATTTTCATTATATTTCAGGGTTTGGTAGATTCAGGATTTGGGGAAGCCTCTACCAGGCAGTTCTCTGCTTTATATACTATCAGCTGGGGTGGCTCAAGTGGGGCTGGAGGATATCCTTCCAGGATAATTCACACAAATGTCTGGCAAGTCATTGTGGTTTTTTGGGGGGTCACTGAACAGGGATCCCTTAGGTTTCCTAACAGAATAGTGGCTGCATTCCAAGAAGCCTGTATGGGAACTTGAAGCGATCGCAGAATGGTACTACATTCTGTTGAACAATCAGGTCAAGAAGGTTAGCCTAGATTTAAAGGGAGGGGAGGAATAGACTCTGTCTCTTGATGGAGAATGGCATGTGCCTTAGGTAAGAAAGGAACTGATGGTGGCCATCTTGGAAAGTAAGCCACCATATGCTCCCCGGTCTTTCGGGGATGCAGTTTAGCAGTTCTTGTGGGACTTATATTCTGGTGTGCTTGAGTTCCAGTATCTAGTTGAGTGATCAAACTTTGTAAGTACTTACAGAATAGGAAAGAATTGAATTACTATCAACTCTAAGCTAGATGTGGTGGCACACGCCTGTAATCCTAGTACTTGGGTGGCTCAGACAGGGGGATCACAAGTTTGCAGCCAGCCTCAGCAACTTAGGCCCTCTGAAACTCTGTTTCAAAATAATAAAATAGGGCAGGGAGTGTAGCTCAGAGGCAGAATGCCCCTGGGTTTAATCCCCAGTAACACACACACACAGACACACACACACACACACACACACACACACACACACACGATGCAGGATCATTTTAGGCTCATTAAGCTTTTAGAGAAAAGGCGTGTATTGAATCTCAAAAAATTTATTTATTTATTTATTTTTTTTTTGCGGTACCGGGGATTGAACCCAGGGGCGTTCTACCTCCGCGCTACACCCCCGGCCCTATTTTATTTTTTTATACTTTATTTTGAAACCAGGTCTCACAAAGTTGAGGAAGGCCTCACTAGGTAGAGAGAGAGAGAGAGACAGGGAGAGAGAGAGAGAGAGAGAGAGAGAGATAGAGAGAGCTGAGGCTGGCCGTGAACCCCGATCCTCCGGTCTCCGCCTCCCAAAGTACTGGGATTACAAGCGTGCGCCACCACACCCGGCTAAAAAATTTATAAAAAAAGAAAAGTGAAAAATCTTAGCACTTGCTATGCACTTATTACTTATGCATAAAGCATTAATATGATTAGTAGTTATCAAACGTAAAAATACCCCCAGATTGGGCATTTTCTCACTCCTTCCATCTAGTTGCTACTCAGTAACAAATTATACTTGTTAATAAAAGGCACAGTGTGCCAGTGGAATGAATACAAACATATTCTAGGAAAATATTTTTAATTCAAAGAATTAAAATATATCATTCACATTTATTTTGGGAATGTTCATGATTTCTGGGAAAGTCTTAATAACTTCATGTGTGTAATTATACCCATGGTTGTAACAACTTTCATTATCAAGTAGTTGTTTCATAACTATGTGAATAACAGCCAGACTTGGTGAAAAGCAATAATGGAATCAACCTATAACTCTCTGCAGGCCACTTCAACTCTATTTTACGCATTCATATGCAAACATTTTATTCAGCTACTCAATGATTTGTAAAATAAAATAAGGCAACTGTAAATAAACTTAAAGCTAGACAATAGCGTGAGGTCTGCAGACTGAACTATGGAAAGTGAACACTCAGTATTATTCCATCAGTGAATTGACAGATCACCTTGAGCAGGTTCGTTCCTTAACTGTCTTTTCCTTAATCATTTACCGTCTGTTAGATGGGAAAACTTCCTCCATAGTTTTATAAAGATTAGATAATAACTATAAAGTAGTTTCTGGGAAAAAGAAACCTCCTGGCAGAGGTGTAGCAGGGATAGATAATAGTTTATTATTAACTGACAAAATGGAATCAATGTATCTAAGTCATGGGAAGCAGTAATGGCTAGGAGGTCCAGAGCATTAGATTGTGCATAATAGGTGTGAATCAGTAAAATCTACCACAAACGAAGAGAATGTGATGCACAACACTGGCCCAGATTTTTCCTGCCACAGAGACATTGCCTACTTAAATCTGACCCGAGTTCCATGACAGTCACAAAGTGAGAAAACAAAATGAAAGTATGCCTTTCAAGCATAAGCACTCAAATTACTTTAGGAAACAGATTAAGTGAATCTACTTATAGGAAAATGGGAGGTTTATGAAGGAGTTATTCCTCCCACTTCTTACCAGTATTTCCAAGACTAATCAGCAGCCAGGAAGGAGGCGTTGAGAACAATGCACAGTGGGGCTACTATACTTTAGATCTGGAAAATTCGCCTCGGTAGTAGGTGAGTCTCCAGTATGATTTTCCAATGGCAGCTATTTGAAGGAAGAGTAGCTCCCTTGAAGGAGATGAGGTCATTGAATCAGAAACAAACATACGACCTGCCAGTGAACTTAGATTAGGGAGTGAGACTGTAGATTAGATCATCTCACTCCAGCCAACCAGGAAGTCTCCATCGGAAAAATGAAGATATCATATTCTTATAGAGCCAGTATGCTAATTGGCCTTTATATTTATTTTAAGTGAATCCCAATGAAAACATGATAATATCCCAAGTCAGAATCCTGGGAAGGTTGGTCAATACAGGTGTGTGTTGTAGGCGTGTTTTTCAACATTTCCATGTGATTATGTTTTTATTTAAAGATACTAGCTCCCTTCTCCATTAAAGGAATCCCATTGTGAATTCTTTTTTAAAGAGCAGAAACTTTTGGCAACAAGAGAATTACCAACCAATTGACTCTTTTTGGTGTAATATTTGCTTAAGGTGAAACTTATGCCAATGTTGGGGGAAACCCTCTATATAGGCAGATGTAGTTAATAAATATTTATATGGGGTCCTACTATATGTAAGGCATTGGGTTTAATTTGTGAAGAATAACAGAACAGACATCAATTCTCATTGAGCTCACAATTTAACATGGGAGGCATTCTCTACATAGCTAATTATGTGAGATATGACATAGTATTATATAAGTTTTACATGTATATAAAATTTAGTGTGTGTGTATGTGTGTGTGTGTGTGTGTGTGTGTGTGTATAGTGGTGCTGGGGATTGAACCCAGAGGCATTCTACCTCTGAGATATACACCCCCCCCCAGCCCTTTTTTAATATTTTTGTTTTGAAACAGGGTCTCTGCTGGGTTTCAGAGAATCTCACTAAGTTGCTGAGGCTGGTCTTGGACCTGTGATCCTCCTGTCTCAGCCTCCCAAGTGCTGGATTACAGGCCAGTACCACCATGCCCAACTTGTTATATTTTTAAAATATATATATAATCAAGAAAAAAAGCTAGCTACATAAAACTGGGAAATATTTCACAAAGTAGGACATCTACATGAGCAGTTTGAGATGGACCTTTAAGGAATGAGTAGAATTTTTAACCAGCGGAAGAAGGGAGTCAGAGTGCTGAAGGCAAAGCAAAAGACCATCGCAACCGAACCAGGTGGTCTGAAGCCCATGGTGTGTTCTGCACTGGAGGAGTGTGCAGAGGGGCTAGATTAGGAACTATCTGGTGGCAGTAGGAATCCAGGGGTGTGGCCATCCCGATGAGGAGCATAAATTATGGAGGATCACTAGATGGTCTTGAGCATGGGAATGGCATCATTAGATGTGTGTCTAAAAATAATTAAATGGCAGTGTGTTGAATGAACGGCAAAGTAGAATGTTTCTGAACAGAGCAAATGAAGTATTTATTAGGCTAATTGGATGATGTTCAAGAAAGCAATGAGTAAATTTCTATTGTTATTATGGTCCAGGGAAGAAATGATGAGTAAATGATGAGTACCTCAACTGTGAGGATGTCAGAGTATTAAGAAACAGCAAATATTTGAAGGACATTTTAGAGGTAACAATAATACCAATGCAAGTGAACATTTATGGAGTGGATATTATGTTCTGGGCATTGTTCGAAGTGCTTTGAATGGAATACTTCATTTCATCCTTATAAGCCTTTAAGGAAGGTCGACCATTTTAAAGATGTAGAAACTGAGTAGAGACGTGATGTAGCTTGCTCAGATCTCTCAAGTATTCACCACTTGTGGGAAGGTGAGTTCAGGAGGTCTGCCTAGATATTCTCTTAGGTCTAACTGCACCAAGAGATGATGGCTTTTCCATAAAAGTTAGGAGATAGGAGTAAAGTAGGATCAGCCATTACTGTTCTAAAAGTGTCTTTTATAAATACTGGTTTCTCAGAATGTTAGGTGTTATGCAAGAACACAGTCTAGTATCAAATAAAATACTGGTATAAATAAAATAAACATGTTTTCTGCTGCAGGAGGCCTAAGAGCCTTTGGAAGTTTAATTTTCATTCTAAATCCCCCTAAAAAAGTGTGATGGAGAATATTATATTTCTCAGATTTATTTGGCCATCAATCTCTTTTATAGTTTAAGCTTTTGGGGGGTTAGTGTTCGGGAAACATAATCTGAAAGCTGCTGTTGTAGATACCCTATTTGGGCACCAGATAGAAGAGCAACGATGTTGGGGTTAAATTAGCAAATTTGGTAAGGATATCTTGAATGTCAGGTGCCTGATAGGAAGATGCATATAGAATGATATGGATTTGAGTCTTGAGGGATGTAGATGTGTAAGTCCCTCATCTGTTGGGCAGTGAAAACTTAAGCTTAGTGGCGATGGCTGAGCTTGCTAAGGGGAAGAGTGAAAGAGGAAGACTAAGGAGCACACTTCAGATGCTGCCTACATGTAATGACAGTTTGGGCAAGACTCAGGGTTTCACTAAATTGCCAAGGCTGGCCTTGAACCTGTAATTCTCCTGTCTCAGCTTCCCAAATACTGAGTTTACAGGCATACACTAACATGCTCAGCTTTCTTAAATTATTTCTAATGACGAATGGTTAAATTTTACTATATCTATATGTAAAACTTAAGTCATATTCTTCTTTTTTTTTTTTTTTTGCGTGCCGGGGATTGAACCCAGGGGCATTCTACCTCTGCGCTACGCCCCCGGCCCTATTTTTTATACTTTATTTTGAAACCAGGTCTCACAAAGTTGCAGAGGGCCTCACTAAGTAGAGAGAGAGTGAGAGACAGGAAGAGAGAGAGAGAGAGAGAGAGAGAGAGAGCTGAGGCTGGCCGCGAACCTGGATCCTCCGGTCTCTGCCTCCCAAAGTACTGGGA
>PVJS01039644.1:5570-18903 GCA_004027185.1 Glis glis
TTTTTTTTTTTTTTTTTTTTTTTTTTTTGCGGTACCAGGGATTGAACGCAGGGGAGTTCGACCTCCGCGCTACGCCCCCGGCCCTATTTTTTATACTTTATTTTGAAACCGGGTCTCACGAAGTTGCGGAGGGCCTCACTAAGAGGAGAGAGAGAGAGAGAGAAAAAAAGAGAGAGAGAGACAGACAGACAGACAGCGAGAGAGCTGAGGCTGGCCGCGAACCCGGATCCTCCAGTCTCCGCCTCCCAAAGTACTGGGATTACAAGCATGCGCCACCACGCCCGGCCTGTTCCCTTATTTTCTAATTAACTCTTGCACTGAAGTATTATGTACATGTTGTAAGATGGAGAAATCAACGGTGTACAACATGATGTATTTCATAATGTGAACGCATAAACACACCCACATAGTCACTACCCCGGTCAAGATACAGACACAATTGCTTCCTTTGTTCTTCAGAAAGCTCTGGCCAAGCTCCCCTAAGATGCATTTCTGGCCAGGCATCCCACTTCTGCCTTCAACCCTGAAGAGACATTCACATAAAGACCCAGAGGGTTGATCACTGAAAACTAGCTTTGACAAGTCACTTAACATCAGTAAACATCATAGGATTGTGAAGTTTCATTCCTATTTAAAGGGTGGGGAATTCAAATTAAAATGGAAATCATCTTCAAGGTAAAAAGTACTAAGGTGCTAATAAGTACTAAATACTAATTTGAATGGGGACTTTCTGTTTATGATGACCGTGTGCCTTTACCCAAGCATACTCCAACCAGACACACTCCCAGTCAGCCCCACTACTTGTTCTCTTCTCCTAACTCCTCCCAATTCCTGAAAATATGTCTCCACCATACCAAGTTTACACTTACCCCTCTTCTCTCTGCTTCAATCCGAAGCTGCCATATGTTCCTGCTCCCTCTCCCACCTCCTCCACCCTCCCACCATTTTAGAAGATCTTGGTATCCTCCAGATTTGCCCATCCCTTTGTAGGTGAGGACTTGAATGTTCCTTTCTGGGGTCACCCTGGCCTTGAGAATCCATCATCAACTCTCAATTTCCAGGTCAGTTTTATCCCTGGGATTTTCTCCATTCAACTTTCTCTGGTGGTGAATGTCTGGTAGTCCACATTTCTTTTACTCAATAGAAGGAGGATTTATGCAGGACTATTCAGGAGGAGCAATAAGAGCCACAGGAAATAAAAGATGACAATGTACAGTGGAAGTGAGTATTGTTCTTTTCTAATCCCTCCCTCGAGGAGCCTTCTCAGTTAAATACGCTATCATTGTGCCTTTTCCCTGGACACATGGGTTCTCTTGGCCTCTGCCCAACAGCCAAACACTGCAACTCCTCCTGAGACTAATTTTTCTCTGTTCTCTGCCCCCCTGAGCTTTCCAGTTTGCAAGAGGAGGCAGATGACTAGTGATAAAGAGTCTTTCTTTCTCCAAGTCCTCAGAGTATACATAAATGTTAGACTAAGGATATAGAGTGCATCCTGGAAGGAAAACAAAAGGTCCAAGTTTGGTTAGATTTGTAAAAGCCTACTATGTGCCAGGCACCCTGACAGATGTTTTTCAAGTTAGTCTCCTTTAGCTTTCATGACACTGTGATGTAGCTGCCATCAATATAGCTACATGTCATAGGTGAATGGGAGGTACATAGAAGGTCACGAAGCTAGTAAGCCAGAGAGTCGAGATCCAAATTCTAGCCTGGCATAGTGATGCATGCCTATAATCCCAGTACTTGGGAGGCTGAGACAGAAGGATCACAAGTTTGAGGCCAGCCTCAGCAACTTAGCAAGACCTTGTTTCAAAATAAAAAATAAAAAGATATGGGGGTATGGCTTGTCTCGGGTCCCGCCCAAGAGTGGTACGATGCTGACGGGGGAGCAAACGTCGACTGCCCGAAATCACACACCACGGACCGGGAGATATGTCTGGCACGATCTCGTTTATTAGAAAGCCAATCCCCCTTTTATAGTAGAGGCCATACAGGAAACTCGCAAGCAGTAGGGTGTGACCCAATGGCACGCGACCGGTCGGGTCATTACGCCCCCCTATAACCTATCATAGGCAGAGGCACCTGTTGTCCGTGAGCACGGAAGGAGCTAACTGCCTATCATAGCCCTCCTGAGGCTAGGTGGGGCTATCTGCGGGACCTCCCTCCGAGGGGTCCGCCAGCGCCATCTTTGCCATTGATATGCTGAATCACTGCCGCGTGGGAGAGGCCCGGTACTCGGTACTCTAGAGCAGGCTTCTGCTAGTCCACCAGGCCCTTTCATGGCACTGGGTGGAGGGCCCTACAGGCTTGGAGGTAGAATGCTCCTGTTTTCAATCCCCAGTACCAAAAAATAAAAATAAAACAAAGATCCAAGTGTAAAGCTTTTCACTTAGTTAAATACACTAGTTGTACAACAGTTACTTTGAACAAGAATGTGCCAATAAATATATCTCTGAGACCCCGAATTCTATTCTTTGAACATATACTCAGAAGTATGATTGCTGCATCATATGATGATCCTGTCTTTTAAAATGTCCAGGCATTTCCATACTCTTTTTCACAGTGGTCGAACATTCTATATCCCTATCAACATTGCACAAGGCTTCTAATTTCTCCATACCCTCACCAACAGTTGTTAAATTCTGGTATTTTGATAGTTGTCATCCTAAGTTGTATGAGGTAATATGTCACTGTAGTCTTGATTTGTATTTTTGCAGTGATTAGTGCAGTGGGGCATCTTCTGTATGTTTGTTGGTCATTTGCATATCATCTTGGCAGAAATGTGTGTTCATGTCCTTTTTCAATTTTGTTGTTGTTACTTGCACTGTGAATTGAACCCTGGAGTACTCTACCACTGTACCATATCCCCAGCCGATTTTATTTTTATCTTTTAGGGTGTTGCTAAGTTGCCCAGGATGGCCTCAAACTTGTGATCCTCCTCCCTCAATCTCCTGAGTAGCTGGGATTACCAGCATGTGCCATCATACCTGACCCTTTTTCCATTTTCCAGTTGGGGTATTTGATTTTTTGTTGAGTTGTAGTAGTTCTTTATTTATTCTGGACAGAAGACTCTTATCACATATATGATTAGCAAATATTTTCTTCTATTCTATAGGTTGCCTTTCCACTCTGTAGTGTCCTTTGTTGACAAAGGTATGTTTCACACAGTTTCATTTTTTTGCTTTTTTTCACTTGTGCTTTTCACATCTTAGCCAAGAAATCATTGCAAGTTGAAATATCCCTATATATTCTTCTGTTTTTACAATTTTAATTCTCCCAAGCACATATTTAATCATAAATTCATTTTTGCATATGATGTAAGGTGAGGTTCCCACATTATTCTTCCACTCATGGATATCCAGTTTTCCCACATCATTGAAGGGACTGTCCTTTTCCCATTGAATGGTCTCTCTGCACCCTTTGCACCCTTGTTGAAGATTACTTAACCATATATACAAGAGTTTGGTTTGGGGGGCTCTATTCTGTTGCATTGGTCTAGTTCTCGGTCTTTATATCTGGACCACACTGATTTTTTTTGTAAATTTTTAAACCTACAGATAACATTGTATGTTTTCCTCATGTACTGAATGACATTTTGTAGTGTGTATACATTGTGGGATGACTAAATCTAGAAAATTAACAAATGCATTACCTCAAGTAGTCTTTTTCATGGTGAAAAGACTTGGCACCCTCTCTCTTTACATTTTCCAAGAATAAAACATTTTCATTAACTGTTGTTACCTTGCTATACAATAGCTCTCTAAAAATATTTCTCCTGTCTAACTGTAATTATGTATCCTTTGACCAGCATCTCCTCATCTACCCTACTCTCTAACCACCCCAGCATCTGAAAACCATTCAAATCTCTTGTTCTATGAAGTCATTTTTTTTAATTCCATACATGAGTGAGATCAGACAGCACTTGTCTTTCTGTGTCTAGCTTATTTCACTTAACACAATGTCCTCCAATTTCATACATGTTGTGACATATGGCAGAATTTCATTCTTTTCTATGGCTGAATAATTTTTACTTTCTCTTCTCTTTACCTTCTCTCATTTTTATTTGTATTCTTTACACTTGCTCAGAAAATATATTTGCTTAGCATTCTTCCCTCTTGCTTTAAATTTTTAAACTATTAGATAACAATTACATGTATTCATTACTTACCATCAGTCCGTTTGCCCGTTGTCTTCTGGTTGGATCATGCTTACTCTCTACTAGAATTTCTCAGAAAAATGAAGACAGATAAAATATTCTATATCTGCAAATCTCAATATCTTTGATCTTGAAGGACAACTTAGCTGGATATAAAATTTTAGTTCAGACTTATTGAATTTGTATGGTGGTTTGTTGTTTAGTTTTGTTTTTTGCTTGCTCAGAAGTTTTCCTGTTTTTGTTATATACTTTTATTGGTATACTATAGTCTCATATCATAATGTATTTCAGAGTGATGGGGATGTCACAGTACTTGATGAGCTTCCCCTGGCTTCCTCCCCACTCCCTCCCCTTCCCCATATATGATACTGAGACTGGCATTGGTAATTTCACATATGTACATAACTTCAGTGGAAGTGTTTCCTTCATTGATTCTCCATCCCCCCCACCACCCTCCGCAGACCCCCTCCATCCCTTCTGTTTCTCCTCCATTATTTAAAATCCCACCTGTATCCTGATTTTTCCATAGCTTCTGCATATGAGAGAAAACATGACCTTTCACTTTCTGTGACTGGCTAATCTCACTTCACATAATGTTCTCCAGGTCCATCCACTTTCCTGCAAATGACATGTTTGTTCTTCTTTATTGCTGAGTAGAATTCCATTGTGTGTATATCTCATAATTTTGTATGTTGTTTTTAAGAAGTGTAATTCAAAACTGATTTTATTTTCCTCATAAGTGACTTGTTTTTTAAAATTTTTGTTATATATTACACAAAATCGTGGGTTTCATCGTGGCATATTCATACATACACATATTTTGATCTCAAAAGAAGTACAAATGGCCAACAATTATATAAAAAATGTTTAACATTGCTAGCCATTAGGAAAATGCAAATAAAAACTACACTGAGATGCCATCTTACTCTAGTCCTAATGGCAAGCATCAATAATACAAGTAATAAGTGCTGGTAAAAATACAGAGGAAAACAAAGTAAGCTAGACTTATTTTTTATTTGGGGAGGAGTTCTGCTTTAATCTTTTTTTATACTTTTATCAGTGCATTGTAATTATACATCATAGTGAGATTCAAAGTGATAAAAATGCACATGCACATATCATTTGATGTATTTACCTCCAAATACCCCCTCCCCCTCTCCCTGTACATTTAGTGAGATTGGTAATGATACTTTCATATATGAATGTAACATTATTTGAACCATTTCTTTCCTGAGTTTTCCTTTTTTCCCCACCCCACCTCCCACCCCCAATCCCCTACACTATTCTACTGGTCTCTCTATTTATATGAAGTCCCTTTTGTTTCCTCATTTCTCTCTAACTTTCACATATGAGAGAAAACATATGACCCTTGACTTTTTGAGACTGGCTGATCTCACTTAGCATGATATTCTCCAGTTTCATTCATTTTCCTGCAAATGACATAATTTTGTTCTTTTTTATGGATGAGTAAAACTCCATTGTGTGCATATACCACATTTTCTTTATCCATTCATCTGTTGACAGACACCTAGTTTCTTCTGTTTACAGACACCTAGTTTGGTTCCATAATTTGGCCATTGTGACTTGTGCTGGTATAAACATGGTATACATGCATCACTATAATATTCTGACTTTAATTCCTTGCAAAAGATTCCAAGGACTAGTATAGCTGGAACATGTGGTAGTTCCATTCCTAGTC
This sequence comes from Glis glis, assembly GCA_004027185.1. NCBI lineage: Eukaryota > Metazoa > Chordata > Mammalia > Rodentia > Gliridae > Glis > Glis glis. The sequence goes on from PVJS01039644.1 coordinate 11,423, forward strand.
CTTTGAGGATCTTCCATACTGATCTCCATAGTGGTTGTACCAATTTACAGTCCCATCAACAGTATATGAAAGTTCTATATGGATTCAGCATAGATTATCCACCTTCCATTGTCACTGTTTCTATTTTCACCTGACTACTGATGTTGGCAACAATGTATTTTATGTATTACATAATACATACAGGTAATACACTGTGAATGATACAACTTATAGTTACATCCCTGTGAGTGATGCATTGTAAATGGACAACATAAATGGCACACACCTGTAATCTCAGTACTTAGGAGGCTGATACAGGAAGATCACAGGTTTGACTCCAGCCTCAGCAACTTAGTGAGACCCTGTTTCAGAATTTTAAAAATTTTAAAAATGGCTTAGAGTATAGCTCAAGGGTAGAACCCCTGCCACCTGGGCTCAATCCCCAGTACAAAAATGAACCATGTACAAGTTTGTTGCAACTGTAAATGCGAACAAGTCTTTTTTCACTCTACCAGTGAATTAAATATTGTGCTTTTTAAAGAGATAATGCTAGTTCAATTTAACATTGTGACTATTGTGACCCTGCTTTCTAAGAGTTACCTAATGAAATTGAGAGTAATTACAATGCCAATACCAGCATGACTCAGACATCAGCAGCAATGAAGTCTAATGAATGTGTCATTTTAATGACAGGGGCACATAAATAACTGAAGTAGGGAGGTGACTAATGAAAACTAACATACTGCACAATTTTCAGAAAGAATTTGGGATTAGGCATGGTGGAGAACGGAATGTGAAAACACAGACTGACTCACACAAGTCCAGGAAAACACAAGTATTTCTTTTTTATTTTTGCAGTACCGGGGATTGAACCCAGGGGCATTCTACCTCTGCGCTACACCCCCGGCCCTATTTTTTTATACTTTATTTGAAACCGGGTCTCATGAAGTTGCGGAGGGCTTCACTAGGTAGAAAGAGAGAGACAGGGAGAGAGAGAGAGAGGGAGCTGAGGCTGGCCGAGAACCCAGATCCTCAGGTCTCTGCCTCCCAAAGTACTGGGATTACAAGCATGCGCCACCACGCCCGGCAAACACAAGTATTTCAATATCGACCAAAAGTCATTTCCATCTCTCTAGGAGGCAGGAATGCAAGTTGATAGTAGCTGGCCACTGAATCAGCTTGAGTATATTACACAAATAAACACATATTATCATATCATTCCTTTGGTTGTTTTATAAACTCAGGAAGCTTACACTTCCTGATTCAAAGGTCAAGTTAAATGTCCCAATGACAGCTGGGCGTGGTGGTGCATGCTTATAATCCCAGTACTTTGGGAGGCAGAGACCGGAGGATCCGAGTTTGTGGCCAGCCTTAGCGCGCGTGCGCGTTTTCTCTCTCTCTCTCTCCCTCCCTGTCTCTCTCTCTCTCTCTCCCTGTCTCTCTCTACTCAGTGAGGCCCTCTGCAACTTCATGAGACCCGGTTTCAAAATAAAGTATAAAAAATAGGGCCAAGGGCATAGCTCAGAGGTAGAACGCCCCTGCGTTCAATCCCCGGTACTGCAAAAAAAAAAAAAAAAATGTCCCAATGACAAACCACAGGGAATTTTTTGATAACAGAAGGATTGCCCCCATACAGAATTGGCCTGATGCTGTTAGATCTTAATAATGATCATATTGTTCTATAGAATGTCAGGTGATGTGCTGAATCATGGCCACACCAAAAATTAAATTTAAAAAGTTTCCCTTAAACTTATGCTCGTGTATGTTTCTATTACACTAAACCTCAATGTGATGTATAATTACAGTGTACCAATAAAAGTATATTTTTAAAAAGTTTCCCTTAGCTGTTAGGTACTTTGATTTGAAAAATGAAATATCAAATAGCCTTCTTCATTTCTATGAAGATCATAATGAAACTATAGAAACAAAAAAATGAAAGATCAATTCCCACTGACTCTTTAAATTGAAAACCACTGTATATGTACATACAAACACACACACACAAACACACACACACTGAAAATACTATATTCGTTCAATGCCCACAGAAGAGATTCCATTTCTAAGGATAGCCAGGCTGCTAAAGAACTGATCTCCAGACTAAGTATTTGACCTATTCCTCACTTGCCAGACCGATTGGCATATCCTCTCTGAAATTTTGTAAATTAAAGCCTAAAAATGCATCATTTAAACAAGAGGATTTATTACATTTTAACCAGATTGTTTAATTTCTCTATGTCTCAATTTTCTCATTTGTATAATAGAGAACACATATAATACAATATTTTCTGCATTCATTTTTAAAAATAGATGAGTTAGTACTTCTTTGCAGTTTATTGTGTTGTTAGGCTCAATGTTAAATGCTTAATTAATAGTTCTCTGCATGGTCATTAATCACAGTAATGACAGATCCTTGAGTTTGAGACTCCCCACAGGAAATCCACTCTACCTTTTTTTCAAGAAAAATTGGTTGTTATCTCTTAATATCCAAATATCAAGGGTTTACTGTGGGTCCCAGGCACTAGTTAAATGAGCATACATTTTTCATGTTATAGAAAAGGGGTGATAGCTGCATGTATTGTAAGAAGCACAGGATTTTCTATGAGGTATCCAGGCCAAGGAACCAATATACTTTAGTAAGTACGTAGTTCAATAACTATTTGAGTACCAAGAGTGTGTCCCTGTAATTAAAGGGAGTAACAAGGTGAAAAAAAGCTGTCAGGGCAAACATCCTGATGGAAAGGTTAGGAAGAAATTTCTATTTGGGGTGCAGGCTACACCATACCTTTGTTGCTACTTTACATCAGATTTTTTAATGTACCTAATATACTTTAGTCAAATAAATATAGATTGCTTATGGAAGAGGTGTGCCTTTTCAAAATGAACATCCTATCAAAAATGTTTAATCACCCTATGTTCTTGTTTTGCTTTTAAGTCAGGGGTTGCAATGGGAAGAGTGTCCTTTAACTGTTCTTTGGAACCTCAATGAATATTAGATTTCTAATAATCTGAGTCCTACTCTGCTGGCATTCAGAAATAGAATGCATTCTTGGTAGGTGACCAAGTTCAATGTTAGCAAAAGATATTGATGCTAAGTTGTTACTGACTTGAAAGAGTTAACATGAGATGGCGGCATAGAGGGAGACAGTGTGTTTCAGTTGCTCAGACTTGGAGCTCAACCACTAGGAAGACTGCTTCTTGATAAGGGAAGAAAAGCAGTGAAAAATAAAACAATGACAATTGAAACACGGCGGAATCGAAGGCAGAAGAGAGAACAGAGGACTGTAAGGAGCTCCATACATCTCACCTGGTGAGTGGAGAGCGGCAGCGGCGATGGCATCTTGGCCAGGCCACTCCAGGGCTGATAGCTGCTGGCACTACGACTCCCAGAGACCTCCAGCAAAGAAGCAGTAGATTATTGTGAAGCCAGCGACTATAGACCATCATCAAAAGCAGTCAGCATTTCTCTCCAAGCTTGACAAAGACTCGACTACCCAGATGGCCCAGCTAGATCCTGCAGTGGCAGCTGAACCCATCTCTGCCTGCAGGGACTGGGGCAGTGATCATCAAGACTGAGTTAACAAGCCATCCCAGCAGGAGACCGCCCTGCATGGCTGTGTTTGGGTATTACAAGCATCAGTGCCAGAGGCCAAGAAGGGCTCATGTGATCACAGCTGCCCAGAGCAGCAGTGGTATCCCTGGGGCTAAATAACTGAGCCATCCAATCTCCATGAGTAGAACTGTACAATATCTCCCTGCCAGAGCTTGGGCCTTGAAAGCTGGGAGGCCAGGGGCCCAGTAGGTTTTCACCTGATCACAGCTACAGCCTGGGAACTCAACACTCTCTCTGCAAGCAGAGTTTGTGCCGGGCATGCATGCATGCTAATGACTGACAGTACTCCATGTGACCATAACAAGTAGATCAAGGACGGTGTCCCAGGGGACATCAAAGCTCAGAGAGCCAGGCCACAAGCTCAGAATATAGCAATTGCTGTCCTTGCTGAACCTAAGGCCACTGGCCACACAGGCTGGAGGTCAGCACTCTGCAGTATCACAGGCTCACATCAGCAGAGCAGCAGTGGTGTCTGTGCAGCATTAAATCCCAACCATCTGGCTGCAGACTCTGAACAGAAAATCATAGTCTCTGGCCCTATGGAGTTTGGGCCTGGAGAGCACAGTTGTCTGCAGCCAATCACAAACTCCTGTTTGCCTGCACCAAGAACTATGTGTAGTTAAAAACCCAAAAATTTGATTATATGAGACAGATTGGTAGAGGCAAATATATACCCCCAGCATAGACCTTATTATAAAGGGATAACAAATAGACACAGGAGACAACAGAAATACAAACCTAAGAACTCTGAAAATATGAGAATGAAGAACAGCGAGGAAACAATAAACTCCCATAACTCAACAACAAGGGAGATCACTAATACTGATCTGCAGGAAATGCAAGAAGGAGAACTCCAAATTTTGATCTTGAGTATGATTAAAGGCCTCAAAGAAAGTGTACAGGAAATGAAGTAGGAAATTGAGGCCCTAAGAAAGAACCAAAAAGAGGCTTTGGAGAAATGAAGGAGTCAATAAATGAATTAAAGACCACAATAGAAACCACATCTGGCAGACTAGACCACATGGAAAACAGAGTATCACTCTTGGAAGACAGTTCATTCAACACTAAACACACAGTCAACAATATACAGAAGACAATACGACAACACAACCTGAACATCCAAGAAATATAGAACAATATGAAACATCCTAAGTTATGGATAAAAGGCATTGAAGAAGGTCTAGAAGCACAAACCAAGGGTATCAGAAATATCTTCAGAGAAATAATTTCAAAGAATTTCCCAAACATAGAAAAAGACTTGGACGTCTATGTACAGGAGACATTCAGAACACCATTAAGACAAGATCAAAGAAGTACCTCCCCATGCCACATAATAATCAAAATACTAATGTAGAGGCCAAGGAAAGAATCTTAAAAGCAGCAAGAACAAAAGAACATGTGATATTCAGGAGTAAAACAATAAAAATCACTCCAGACTTCTCAACCCAAGTCATGAAAGTCAGGAGGGACTCTGGTAGGATGTACTCCAGAACCTGGAAGAAAACAACTTCCAACCAAGACTGCTATATCCAGCAAAGATATCATTCAAAATTGATGGAGGAATAAAAATGTTCCAAGACAAGCAGGAACTAAAAGAATTCATGACTACCAAGCCAGCACTAGAGAAAATACTTAAAGAAATAAAACACAAAGAAGAAAAAAGAAGCAAATTCCAGAAACAGAGAAGGGGCAAACTCCACCAGGTGGGCAGCTATACAAAGGAGAAATAATACTACATAAAATAGAAAATAGAATTCAAAATGACAGGAAACAAAATCATATCTCAATAGTAACACTGAATGTCAACACTGAATGTCAAAAGTCTTAACTCCTCAATTAAAAGGCATAGATTGGCAATGTGGATTAAAATACATAATCCACCTATATGCTGCTTTCAAGAAACTCACCTTACAGCCAAAGATATCCATATGCTAAAGGTGAAAGGATGGAAAAAGATATACCATGCAAATGGCGACTGAAAACAAGCAGGGGTAACAATGCTCATGTCAGATAAAACAGACTTTAAGCTAAAACACATCAGAGGAGACAAAGTGAGTCACTTCTTATTAATAAAAGGAACAATCCAAAAAAAACATATAATGATAGTAAACATTTATGCCCCAAATGTGGGTGCACCCACTTATGTAAAACAAACTCTTCAGAACTTCAGGTCTCAAATAGACCCAGATACAATATTATTGGGAGGCGTCAACACACCACTCTCACCACTAGATTGATCTTCCAGACAAAAGATGAGTAAAGACTCTTCAGAACTAAAGAACACTATAAACCAAATGGACCAAATAGACATACAGAATGTTTAACCCACAACAGCTGAATATGCATTCTTCTCAGCTGCTCATGGGACCTTCTCCAAAATAGACCACATCCTGAGCCACAAAGCAAGCATGAGCAAATTAAAAAATGTAATAAAATTCCCTGCATCTTCTCAGATCACAATGGAATGAAAGTAGAAATCAACCACAGGAAAACCAAAAGAAATTACATAAATACATGGAGACTGAATGATACACTCTTGAATGAGGACTCAAACAGAGAATAAATAAGGGGAGAAATAAAAATTACCTGGAATTAAACAAAAATGCAGACACAATATACCAAAATCTATGGGACACTTTGAAGGCAGTGTTAAGAGGAAAATTTATAGCACTGAGTGCCCACATAAGAAAAACAGAAAGTCGCTAAATAAACAATCTAATGACATGCCTCAAGGACCTAGAAAAACAGGAACAGTATAATTTCAAAGCCAGTAGAAGGCAGGAGATAATTAAAATCAGAACAGAGATCAATTAAATAGAGAACAAAAACAATACAAAGGATCAAAAAAACAAAAAGCTACTTTTTTGAAAAGATTAACAAGATTGACAAACCCCTATCCAAAATAACCAAAAGAAAGAGAGTATCAACCCAAATTATTAAAATCAGAAAAGAAAAAGGAGACATCACCACAGACAGTGGGGAAATCCAGAGGATAATCGGAACCTATTTTGAAAATTTATATTCCAATAAACTGGAAAACATGGAAGAAATCAACAGATTTCTATACACATACCTAAATTGAACTAAGAAGATATAGAAAACCTAAACTGACCAATATCAAGCAAAGAGATAGAAATAGCCAGGCGTGGTGGCGCACGCCTGTAATCCCAGTACTTTGAGAGGCGGAGACTGGAGGATCCGGGTTCGCGGCCAGCCTCAGCTCTCTCTCTCTCTCTCTTCTCTCCCCGTCTCTCTCTCTCTACCTAGTGAGGCCCTCCACAACTTCGTGAGACCCGGTTTCAAAATAAAGTATAAAAAAATAGGCCCGGGGGTGTAGCGCAGAGGTAGAACACCCCTGGGTTCAATCCCTGGTACCGCAAAAACAAAAACAAAAAAGAGATAGAAATAGCAATAAAATGGCTGTCATCAAAAAAAAAAAGCCCAGGTCCAGACAGATTTCCAGATGAATTATACAAAACCTTTACAGAAAAACTAAACCCAATACTTCACAAGTTATTCTGTGAAATTGAAAGAGATGGAATTCTTAGGCAAGGCGTGGTGGCACACACTTGTAATCCCAGTACTTTGGGAGGCGGAGACCGGAGGATCCGGGTTCGCGGCCAGCCTCAGCTCTCTCTCTCTCTCTCTCTCTCCCTGTCTCTCTCTCTCTCTCTCTACTTAGTGAGGCCCTCCACAACTTCGTGAGACCCGGTTTCAAAATAAAGTATAAAAAATAGGGCCGGGGGTGTAGCGCAGAGGTAGAACGCCCCTGGGTTCAATCCCGGTACCGCAAAAAAAAAAAAAAAAAAGAGATGGAATTCTTCAAAACTCTATGAGGCCAGTATCATCTTAATACCAAAACCAAATAAAGATACCTCAAGAAAAGAAA
>PVJS01039645.1:0-18802 GCA_004027185.1 Glis glis
TGAAGAGGGAAAATAGCTTTTGTCCATTTCCAGCACCCACGTCACCAAACCCAATATTTCATTCAAAGCCCTTTGACAGAAAGTTGTTGGTTACAAATCCACTGAACAGAAAGCAATAAAACGAGGTAGACAACCTGATGGGTCTTCTGTTGGTCTTAAAATTGGGGTTCCATTTTCCACACACAAGAAACTGCTTGAGGACAAGTTGCTTGAAGCTGAAATTGTCGATTCATATTCGTATCTGCATGAACATGGGGGAAACATTCACGTTGAGGAATCAATGAGAACGACATTGCACACTCCCGCCCCACCCGAGCCAGCGCATCCAATCCTACAAAGACAGCTTTTCATCTTTGCCCGCGAATCACCAAAAATGAATAACACCTAAAGAAAACACTGCTCATTGAAGATGTGCAAGCCCTTTTCGGCTTGCTTTCAATTCTCTACATGTAAATGACATAGCTTTTAGATTACCTAACATCAACCTTCTCTGATTTTTTCATTGACCATTTCCTGGAATAAATTACTAACATTAAGGAAGATAAAGGACTCAAATTATAAGTAAGAAGATAAATGCGTTTGGGGAAAAATACACAACAATTCAAGTCTCTAACACTGGATTCTCTGAGGTTTGCTCATAAAATACATAACCCCAACCTTCTACGAATCTAAACAATAATTCCTCCAGGTGTTCATTAACTTTTAAAAAAGAAAAAAAAATTCCTATCATAATGGAGTCCTTGGGAGAATCTTGATTACCAGGACAGAATAATATAATGGCTTTTTCTCATCACACAAGAACAAAAGGGTTAATAACCATGGTCATTTAACATAGGCTTATTGCCACAAAATCTAAATGTCCTTTCTCAGAAAGTAAATTACATGCTTCAAGAATAGAGGAAATTATGTCCAGTTCAGTCTCTTACATTTAGAATTATTCTAAGTTATTTTCTAGGTGTTTATTAGATAAGAGGAAGCCAAGAGTAAACTTGCCCTTCTGAGTCTCTATGAGCTAGAGTGTTATGCTTGGATGCCTTGACCACTCCTAATTTCTATGCTATAGCACATGCTAAAAAGGGTCCAAATACCTTCCAGTTAGAATGATTGCCTAGTCATGCCCATAGACCCTGGCTGTGAACTGTGGTCAAAGGCTTCTGTCATCCTACTCAAGGTCCCACGAGACATGACAGCTTCCAAGAATAACACCATGGGCCAAGGGAGGAAAGAGTGTAACTAGTAGCTGAATATTACTTGACCTTGTGTTGGATCAAATAGTAAATAACAGAATAGCAAAGACTCTGCCTAGAAACTTCTGATCCCCTCAAAAATACCTGAGTTCAATTTTCTTTTGTTTGTTTCATTTATCCATCTAAAATTCAGTTACTCATTCAAAGTCCACTTAATCCCCCCAAACCAACACAATGGCTCTAAAAAAGGATTTTAAAATGGAAAAGGCAAAGGTATAATTCCATAAGGATAAAGAGGTTGGAATATTTGACACTAAGAGAGAGTCTGATAAAATTTGAAAATGGGAAAGTGATTTGTGAATGGTCACTGAATGAGAAGCCATGAACAACGTGACCACAGGTGCGTAGAGTGGGGCGTCCAACCCCAGGCATACATCCCTGGAGAGCTTCCGGCCAGACGCGTGAAATGCAGAGGGGGTAAGACACAAGCAACACGAGAGAGTTCCAATGCTTTGCTTTAAAGTAAGTGTAAGGGCGGCCGTTGTTGCACGCACTTGTAACCCCAGTACCTGGGAGGCTGAGACAGGAGGATCACAGGTTTGTGGCCAGCCTCAGCTACTTAGTGAAGCCCTCACAACTTAGTGAGACCCTGTTTCAAAATAAAGAATAAAGAATAGGGGTGGGGATGTAGCTCGGAGGTAGAATGCCCCTGGGTTCAATCCCCAGTACCGCAAAATAAAATATAAAATAAAATAAAATAAAATAAAATAATAAAATAAGTGTAAGGAAGAGTGAGGACCCTGGAGACATCCCCTGCCTCTCCAACTGAAAATGCCCATTGATTCTAGATTCTGAACAGGCACACTGAGGACGGGGAGACCATCCTGAAAACTGAGAGCATTAAGTAAAAAAAAGAAAATCTACACATTGAAAGAGTGAGATTCCCATTGCCACCTGTTGGTAGCCAAGCTTCTAGCTTTTTCCAACGGATAGCAGAACCCAGGCCTCAGCCTTGGATAAATAATAGGTGACACACAGTTCCTGGCTCTGCAAGATACACCCAGTCCCTGCTCAACTGTGAGTATGTAACCAAGGACCAGATATATGAAGAGCCTCACATATATAGAGCCTATAATGGTAGACAGAGACAAACAACTACACTTGCGGGAGCCAAACACAGTAAAGAAGTACGAGGAAAAGGTCCAAGGGAAGAACCATTGCATTCTTGAAAGAATAACAAGTTGTTCCTTAAAAAGATATAGTCAAAGAACAAAACAGTCCTTGATCATTAAAAAATGGTAGTGTAAGTTAGAAAGCCATTCAAAGGTTTGGAACATACAGTTAAATCTTTCAGAACTTAAAAGGAAATAGGACATAAAATTAGACAAAGAAGATCACAAAAGTGTAATCCAGGATGTCCCATATTCAAGTAGTAGAAGTTCCAGAAAGAGAAAACAGGGAAAATAGAGGGGTGAGAGGAAGTGAAGAGAGGAAGATACTATGAAAGAGAAAAATAGACAAGTAAATTACCTAAATGTCCATATTGAAGGTACCTAGCAGAGGAAAGAAGACGGATTTATATCAAGATAACTAAAAGGTAAGAGGAAAGATATCGTCAAGAAATGAAACTGTCCACTCTGAATTAAGAGATTTGCCCTACTAAATGGTGAGGAATTAGTGAGACATAAAAAGAAAGCTAACCAAATAAAAAAATGAGTTAATTATTATACCCTGGAAAAATAAAAGTTATACAACAAAGGTAACAGCATGATTTTGTTGTGAAAAATATTTTCATAGTCATATAAATGTGAACAGAGAATATGAATTTAAAATATAAATTCAATATACATTATATAACACTGAAGTATTAAAAACCAACAAGATACAGAGGCAAATTTCTATATATTCATTTTAGCAAGAGCTAAAAGAGTTATATACAAGTGGTTGACTCCAGAAAGCAGGACTAAGGGGAAGAGGGCAACTCCTTCCACATAATTTTATTTTTACAAATTTGTACATAAGAAATTTTTGTAAAAATTAAAATAAAAATCAACCTCAGACATTCTGTCTTTTGATGACCTACAACTGAACAGAACCTCATTGTAATTAGATCTGTGTAAATGATTCTGAGTAATCTCAAATTTTGGCAGGTGCTAGGAATCTTCTCATGAGACCCAACTTCATGAATGTGGTGTCCCCAACCCCTATCTCCCAAATGGGCAAAGTGGACGGTGTTGGAGGAAGCGAGGCGACCAAGTGCACATAACAGGCAGGGAGCACAGAGCCACGTCTTCTGGCGCCCAGCCCAGTGGTCTGTGCTTTTACAAAGCATTACAACCAAGGAGGAAAGTCCGAGTCTCATTTCCTGTGAGTGAAAGGTGAACCTAAAATAGCAACGAATACGGGAGTACTCACCGGTTCATAAGGAAATGAGGTAGCGATATTAAGAAACACCCTAGTCCCATAACCACACATCCGACACCAATCATTATAGGTCTATGTAGCTTAGTTCCAAAATAACTCACAAATATAATCAACAAAAGATTGCCTAGGAGAAAAATTGAGAATGCTCGTTTCAATAAGAGTTAACATTTTCATGATCAGCCTCACACAGTTGTTTACATACTAGCATTTGTTGCATAACATCCAGTTTAAGCACTGGGATTGGTTCTGGGGGGGGGCATAAAACAATTGAAGGAATAAGACACAACCCCCTCCCTAGGGAGGGCTCTGTTTCATAATGTAGACGGGTACATACACAGAGAACTGTGGATCACCAACATTGAAAGAGGATGGAGGAAGGGAAGTGGTGACGGGCTGAGGAAGGGATCTAGGAGTTTAAAGGTTCTATTTGTGACTACCTAGCCTTAGGAAACAAAAGTAGACACAAAAGTAGAGCTCCGCCTGAGTGCGGCCTCTGGGCTGTCCTTCCATGCCTGCTCCCCAGAACACTATAATAACTTCTTATGTTCAGAAAGAGTCAGAGAGTTGGATGTTTTCTAACTCACTATTCAAAGATAGCTCTAGTGTCCAATGTGACCAAGCCAGAGATCCAGTTTTATTTCTACTTTTCCCCCTTATATCAGATAATGCAGTTAAGTAAAAAGTAGTAGATTCCCATTTTTTTAATGGGTCTTAAGTAAGTCTGGATTTGAAGGGTAAAAACTCAGTAAAAAATGCATGCCCATGACTTCCAATAAATTGTCTTAGGATAAAAATACTTAGTGGGAAGCCGTATTCATATGGATAGGCCTTTGACAAGTATAAAGGCGAGTGCTGATAGAACACAATGAATCCATAATTTCTCAGCAAGCCACTCATTTTTGATTAAATGAACAATATTTGTCCTGGTCCCAGGAAGTATAAAGAAAACCTCTAAGAGGAGCTCAAGAATTATCGAAACATCAAAGACTTTTCCTCAAGGAGTTAACTTTCTAAGTGGTGTTGAAGTTTTAAAGACTTTCCATCTCCGTTTCTCTCTCTTCTGCCTTATATGTAGACGAGATGTAGTCTCTAGATTATTTTATATGGCGAGTGCCCACCTGCAGCCCCATCCGCCAGCCACACTGGCCTCTCGGGTTCTAAAGTCCCCACCCCCAGGCCATGCTTGGTGACGGTACTGGTACTGCCTCCAGAAGCCCACTGCTTGAAATCTGGGTGCTTTTGAAAAGGAAGGGAGAGCATGCTCTCCGCACACAAGGGTGACTTCATCATTTTCACGACCTTGCGCTGTCAGTAAAACATCACTGAGAGAACACGGGACAAAGGGCGAGTCGCACTCAGGGCTGTGGAGAACGCCGCTTGTGAAAACGACTGAGGAAATGCAGCCAGCGATGGCTCCACTGACCCCTGTCAGGTGCTTCCTTTCCCCTCGGCCACTCTTTCCTGGCGCCATCATTCCCCCCAGTCTCCACAGCACCCACCAGCGATAGACATGGTTAGTACTTTCTACTTTGTCAGGAAATTTGGGATAATGGAAGAGGAAGGTACCTGGATTTCCCACCCTGCCGCCCGCCTCCCTGCCTGCCTTTAGTTTCAAAGGCCCTGGTACCCATCTGACCATCCAGGGTCAAATACAATGCCCGGTATTGCCATCTTCTCCAGCAACTTACACCAATAATTGAAACAACTCATATATTTTGAACTTCTGGCTTCCTACAGGAGGTTAATCTCCAGATATTCTCTAGTTTCTCTCTAGACTTTCCAGAACATCCATCTACACTCACAGAATGGTATTGCTATCTAAAGACGCTGGTGTCTTTTCTACCTGATAGCTTCAAAATCTACCACTCAACGACAAGTGCCCTGACCAAGATCCTCACTTATTTCCATACTATAAAACCTAGGGAATAGTGTTCCATGTTTTCTAACTAAATATTTCTGATTTTGACACTGTTGACATATTTGTTCTTTAGGGAATCTCTCCTCCATTGCAGTGTCCTTTTCTCTTGGTTCCTCTGTAATTTCTCTTAGTTCCTCTCATTCTCTGAGCATTCTTTCTCTGCACACTTTCATGGGTTCCTTTTCTTCCATCTCTGTCTTAAACATGGGTATAGTATTCATTCCAGAGAGCTAAGAAACCATGAGGATAAAAAGGACATAGTGTGGCATGTGGTAATATTTAGGTGTTAAAATGACATAATATTTAAATGAGTTGTTTCTAAGCATATTGTAAAGTTAGGCTATTTAATCAGTTTTAGAAAACTTCTCAGTCACATTAAATGTCCTAACACTGGAGATAAGGAGAATAAAATTCAGAGTAGCTTCATAGATAAAAACAATATATAAAAATCCATTACCAATCTCAAAGCTCCCATTAATAAGTCCAACTAGAGATGTTGGGATATTGAATCTTCTCTCTATTTGTGTGAGCATGGAGTTCATATAAGATCCAGAGAGTGTTTTGGATACATATGCCCCTGTTAATGCCACCAGAAACATCTAGGAAGAAAACATATGAAAACTGTATTTTTAAATCATATATTTGTCATCTGTTACCAGAATATCCTCGGCCAACACTGTCTCCAACTTAAGTAACCCTTGAACTTGCAAGACAGTTTAAAATGTAGTCTGTTCTGGTAGGTCCTGGCATGTTTTCTCTCTGGAAACTCAAAATAGGACTGATTAGTGGTACTGAATTCTGTTGGTGATTACAGCCTCATTATTTTACAGATATACCTTGTACATACAGAGAAACAAGTAGTCATTCTATCTAAGACATAGCTGTTGACTCACAAGTCTTCAGCAATACACAGTTATTTGTAGCACAAATGCATGCATATGCTTTAGTGAGAATAAGGAGCGCAGAACTGCAGGAAGACATTGTTTCCGTAGCTAATTTGCTCAAGCTTTCTTGCAGGAGGGTAGGCCCAGATGACCCTGGCCAACACACCTTTTCCTCCTCTTTTTAAATTCTCCGACAGAATTAATGGATTCTCCATAATGGAGGAAACATAGAACCACATGAACTATATCATCATCTTCCCCTGAACAGAATGTGCTGTGAATGGTGGAGCTCAGCAAACCAAGTGCTGCTCACGGCCTATCATGTCAACCCAGCTACAACGCTTTTGGGGTCCCTGGGCTGTGGTACCTGTGCACAAAGGAGGCCCGTGAGCAGATGGGACTCCATCTACTGTGGTGGCTTGTCTGAGCTTGGAGGACCTGCTCTCCAGGGCACCTCGGCTCGTTACCCTCACCGCCTCCCTGTGAGCGATACTTCCGCTCTGCCTGATGTGCCGCATGAGTGTCCGTCTCTCCAAATCCTACCCCAGCAGCCGAGCCCACGCAGACCCTCCTCCTGATCTAGCAACCTTGCACTCTCTTATCCAGAGTAATGGGAAAATTATTCTGTTAGATTATTACTAAACTACTAGCAAATTTCTTTTAGGTAATATTTAAATAGCAAACTGTATTATAAATATGATTCTAAATAGAACAGCTGCCTGATATAATAAACAAATATGCATAGTACCAATTTCCATATATTGAATCAATCACATTTTGTACATATTTATTTCCAGAAAGCAATGAGGTTGATGTCTTTCATATGACATCAAGGATGATCTAAAAAATTAGAACCATGTGTTCACCAGAACACATACGATTTTATTAAAAATGTGAAAAATTAAAATTTTGATAGGTGTGTTAAATTAGAAGGAAAAAGACAGCTTTTAGTAAAAGATTTGAAAATAGCAGTGCTGTATATTGAGTTATAATATAGTCAGGGAGAGTAGTTCCTGCTTCAAAATCAACAAAATATGGATAGATTTATGTCAATCTGAATGGTGGTCTCCAATCACATACCAAAGGACTTTTTCCTTAGCCCACCTTAAAGATATTTCCTGATGGTACTTCCATCCTGGGAGAGCATTTGACCTACTCTTTAGTCATCACATTCAAATGCCTAAAATTCTCATCCCCATACACCCAATTCCGAGCCAATGCTGCAGCTTATCTCCTGTCTCATGCAGTCCCTTCAAGACGCCTCACAATTTTTTTATTTGTTGTTTTCTTAGTCTCCAGCCCAACCACATGGTATTCAGGACAAACAAATGATATCAGCAAGTTCATCTGAAAACTTGACCCTATTCTTGCCCCCTGTACTGTTCCTCTAGTTCTAGCCGACTAAGAATCACTTCTCCTGTGGGGTACAGTCCCACCCTTCATGCTTGTGAATCCATTCTCCCCATTTCTGAGATCTTGATCTACCAGTTATTGCCCCTCTCTCACATTTTCAACCTCACACTCTTTTTTTCTTTTTTGGTAGTTCTGGGGATTGAACCCATTGAACCCAGGAGTGTTCTACCCCTGAGCTACACCCCCAGTCCTATTTTATTTTATTTTTATTTTTTAGTTTGAAACAGGGTCTCACTAAGTTGCTAAGAGCCTCGCTAAGTTGCCGAGGCTGGTCTCGAACCTACTATCCTCTTGTCTCAGCCTGCCAAGTACTGTGATTACAGGTGTGCACCACCATGCCCGGCTTCAATCTCACACTCTCTCTCCCCTCTAGATTAGTATATTCCAGGCACTTCTATATTTTGAAAAAATATTTTCTCTCATCCCTGATGGTAGCCATTTGGAAGAATAATCTAGACTCATTGTGCTCATTGTTTAACCTTCATTCACCCTTCCGTCTGCTAGAGTCTGGTGTCTCCTGAAGTCACTGTGTACAGGTCAGAATGATTTCCTGATTTACAGTCCAATAGATGCTACTCAGGCACTGGCTTACTTCATGTCTCTAAACCATATGTTACTACTAACTCTTTCCTTCTTAAAATCCCCTCCTCCCACACATGTTTGGCCTCTGCTACCTGCTGGACTTTTCACTCCATCTTCTTGGCCAACCTTTTCAGACATTAGTCTCATACTCTCTGCTCTTGGCACACACCTGTAAACCCAGTGCTTGGAAGGCTGAGAATAGGAGAATAGCAGATTTGAAACCAGCCTCAGCAACTTAGCAAGACTCTCAGCAACCTAGAGAGACCCTGTTTAAAAATAACAATAATACTAAAAAGGGCTGGGGTGTAACTTGGAGGTGGAGCACCACTGGGTTCAATCCCAAGTACTATAAACAAGAGGAGGAGGAGGAGGAGGAGGAGGAGGAGAAAAAGAAATAATCATCTCACTTATTCCCATGGCTTTAACTGTGTGCCTACCTCCATTACAGCCTGAGCACAGGGCATTTTATTCAGGTGTTTGGATGTCCATAACTTTTTCCCTCATTATACAGAGAACAATTGAGAGATAAGCCGTATGTTATTTACTTTTGTGTCTTTGAAAGCCTTATAGAATTATTGACAGAATATCAAACACCTCGAAGAAGCAGTCTGAAAGAGGATGTCTAATAGGATCAAACACGTTGTCTTAATCCATTTCAGCTGCCATAAAATGGGTGGCTTACAGACAATAGAAATGTTTCTCACAGTTCCGGAGGCTTCTAGGAAGTCTAAGATCAAGACACTGGCAGATGCGGTGTCCGGTAAGGGCCTGCTGACTGATTCACAGGCAGCCATCTTTTCCTTATGTCATCATGGTGGAAGGGGGAAGGGTCTCTCTCAGTCCCCTTTTACAAGGGCACTGATTCCATGATGAGGCTCTACGCCTGTGACTTAATCACCTCCCGAAGGCCCCACTACCTACTATCATCACCTTGGGGGTTAGGATTTTAACATAAAGGTTGGGGATCACAAACATTCAGCCCATAGCACACATCTATGCCATAAGTTTTCTCTACCAATTAGTTTTGGGACCTCTGAATAGAAATTTATGTGAAAAAGGCCTGGGAAATTTTTTAATCAAGTTTCCTATAACTTAACGTCTGTAAAAGAGTATGGCTATATCTCTAGCTGTCTGTCTTTAAATATTAAATACCATTGGAGGAAATTCGCTCCCTCCCCACTATAAACCTTTGCAGAGCAAATGATGGAGATTATACAATTCATACATAGTTTTATAATTCAAGTTTTATATTTAAAAACAAGGTCTATCAAATCGAGTATAAAGAAGATTTGGAGAAATAATTTATCCTATTTACCATTTTAAGAAAAAATTAGATGGATCATGACGCCAATGTTCTTTCCTAAAACACCCAGATGAGTGCCGTAAACTGGTTCTATTTATAGAATCAAAGAAACCAATGACTATTCTGGCTCGTGTCTACTACTAAAAAACAGCTAGATCTAGAAAGCTAATCCTACTATTAGCAGTTATGCTATAGAGCCTGAAGCAATCTGGTTAAGGACAATCTTTTGATATTTCTTAAATAATTTTGTTTAAAGAGCATGTTTCTAAGTTCGGAGAAGCAGAGAAATGTAATTGATTATTAAGCAATTGCCTCTTGCTTTTACCTGATAAACTTGTGACTACATTAATTTACCATGCTTTCAAATCAATATCTTGCTAAACTCCAAAGTAATCAAAAATAAAATTTAAGATCTATTGTTTATAAAAAATGCCTGACAAGTGGGTGTGGTGGTACATGCATGTAATCCCAGTGTTTGGGAGGCCGCATCAGGATGATCACAGGTGGGAAGCCAGCTTCAAGAACTTAGCAAGACTCTCGGTAACTTAGTGAGACCCTGTTTTAAAATAGAAAATAAAAAAGGGCTGGGAGTATAGCTCAGAGGCAGTATGCCCCTAGGTTCAATCCCCAGTACTCCCCTAAAAAAGCCTGACAATTTTTCTCCACAAATGCTTGGGTGTTTCCAATATTCATCATTGACTCAAGCATTTTTAAAAAGTCCAACAAACAGGGACTCCTATTACCCTTTTCCACTGATAAAAGGGAATCACAAAGGGAAGTAGCCTTGCTCATCATGAAGCAAATACGCATCAAAACTCAAATGGGAACCCAGAAAACTTGAGCTCTGATTCATATTTTTAGTTGCTTAATTACAGAAGAACATATGTACATGCATAGATAGATGGATGGATATATAGATACAAAATGTAAGGGAAATTTTTTTAATGTTTAACACAGAATTCCATGCAAAGGCAGTTTCCTGTATCTATTTTGTAATTTTCCACCTTTGTGTACATACTTACACTTCCCCCAGACACGTATAAAAGGAAAACAAGCTTTCAATGGGGAGAAAATGGGGGACAGTGTCTTAGTTTGAAAATCCCTTGCAGGTACTAGCTGTAGAATCCAGACAAGTGCTCAGATCCCTTGCTTAAAAATAAATTCAAATGTTGTGAATGTAAAATGTCTTCGGAGCAATGGAAAAAGAATTTGCCCCGAGATAATCAAAACTACCAGAAAGGCTAACAAAATGGCTATTTTTCTTCTAAAGAATGATTGTTATATTGCCAAAGCTTGAAGAAAACATTTGTTTTACTGTGTCATTGTGAAGTAATCTTTGAATACTAATCAACAAAGCATTTGTGTCCAATGACCTATTTTCTAGGATTGACCCCTACAATTTCTGTGTTAAAATCCCCTGAAAGGTGGGTATTGTATTAGCCCCTGATTCCAGAAAATAAATCCTGCCACCATATAATGTGTGCCTGAAAAAACATTTAAATCCTATTTTTATTTAAGTCCCTCAAACCAATTTCTGACTAAATTGCCTGAATCAATAATCCTATTCAGATAAGCCCTCAGATAGAAAACAAACTTCGTTAAAGTGAGAAATTATCAAGAGGTCAGATAGAAGGAAATTAATATCAGTTCATTTTATGCTAATATGAGCAATTTTACAAGGATTCTCAGTTTAAAAAGTACCGTATATGCACATGTATATATATGATGAAAAAAATCCATACCTTCAACTTGGAAAGACATCTTACTCTATGAGTTGCTGTCCTTTTCTCAGGGTCTCCCATGGTGTTCTTCTGATTGCTTCAAGATATTTATTTTTAAATTTTTGATATATCTTAGTTCTATCTTTTTAAGAAAAGAGAAACCTATTAAATTACTGACAAAATCGTAAGTGGTCATTCTTTCGAAAAAAAAAAAAAGTACCAAATCTGAGCAACATAATTGGAACCTGTGGCATTATATAAATACCTAGAAAAATTTTAACTCATATCTAGAAAGTAATGGAAACAGAAGATTTGGTTGGTGCATTTCCAGTGAAAATTTAGTTCAATTAACTGCAGTTACTCTTTAGAATGATTAAAAATGTTCACATAATTTGTTATGGTCCCCTTGTAAATACTGACTATGTAGTTAAAACAAAGCTTTTCATGTCTTCAGCCAAAACAAATAGAACAAAGTGATCTCCCTGGACTTACATGAAAACTGCAGCTTTTGAGAATACAAAGACTTTTGCTTGTGTTTGTGTTAAAAATCTGCTTCAGCAAGCCCACAGAGTCTCAAAAATCTCTTTGGCCAGGCTTCCTCTTCAAGTCCTTTGAATTCCAATACTTTCCTGGAGTCTCAGGAAGAGAAGCTCTTTCTGGGGCACTGTGGACTCACAGAAACCTGGGGAGAGATGGAATTTTAATCATGGAAACAGCCTACATGAAAAAGAAATCATTCTATATTCCAGGAATGAATCCTACAGTCCCCAGTTTAGAGACATATGATTTAGTAAAAAAACAAAAACATAAATGGAGATTGATATGTATGTATACGTGTGTGTAAAAAGTATAGATATATGTGTATCTATATATATATATACATAATATATAGGACCATATTTTATAAATAATCAAAGATTTTATCTATTTTGTATCTTGAAAGAAGGACAATATTTTCAACCAAAACCAAAGTATTTTACTCTGATAATATTTATTCTAGTAAATCTATTTCAAGTTACCAGTATGATATCTTAACAGTATCCTCAGTATTAAATTATTAAAATCATCTGAACAATGCCCATTTAACAAGTGATTCTGAATGGTGCTAACTTTAAAAAACCATGCATCACCATACAAATGAAACCACCCTGAAATCCCCACTCTGAGGTTAAACCACCTGAGTGCAGAGCAAGGGTGCAGCGGCTTTGGAAGGACCACTAGAAAGGGAGAACTGTCATTACATTAGAAACTGACTTGATTTAATCATATGCCAAATGCAGTTTAATCAGACTTCTCAGCTATCCCCATCTCTTCCTTCTGCATTTAGAACCCAATCTCTCTACCCTGATTTTTCCTTCTATCTCTTTTTGCCAATATTTGAACCCAATACAGTCACTGTGTCAAACAATGAGAGAGGGAACTCATCCCTCAACCATGGGGAAGTTGTCTTCACTTTTTCTAATGGCTAAAACATGACGATTTTGAATGAGTCTCTTTCATCTGTAGCCAGGGGGCATAGAGGAGGGAGTCAGTGCCCAGGAAATCACCACGCAGGGCATTGTGCAGTTCCTTCCGTGAATCAGGACACCGAGTGACCATCCAGAACAGTCTTTGTTACCACAGTTTGAAGATTCGTTTCAAGAGGTTTTACCATGTGGAGAAGCTTTATGAGCCACTGTCTGTGTAAGACGTGGTTTAACAGCTGAGCACAGGGAAGGAATTCAATGAGAATAAACTAACCCTAAACTTTCTCTAACTTACCAGCTCATACCATGAAAACATTTTACCTTTTCCTTTATGTCTTAAACCTTTTCATGGAGTGAAATAACTGAACATAATCTATTCTGTTTATTCCACAAAATCCATGGAATCCACTACTAATGACCCTTGAACCCTATGATGCTAAGTGAGGAATGAGGGGAGAACATGCCAGACAAGTGAACAGTTCCTTCTGCTAGCACAGCACTTATTACAAGGTGACTTCTGTTCCCAGGATCACAGTCACCAACAAACCCCATTAATCATTACTGCTAATGAAAACAGCGTGCTGAAGTCCTGTTTAGTGGGCTATCATTTCATTTCTCTAACTCTCCAGCATTCGGACGCAACAGGTCGTGCATCAGCATGCTACCTCAGGCAAAGGGTGCTGAGTTTCTTCCCCACGTACTGGTCACAATCCCGAGTTATTTTATTGTTTTGTTGTTGTATTGTAGTTTTAAAAAACATACCCGTAACAGAAAATCTACCCATGTAACACATTTTTCAGTGTACAGTACAAAATTGTTAAGTACTTCTGTACACGTTGTATAGCAGAACTCTAGAACTTTTTCTGTCTTGGCTGACTGAAACTACCCCCGTTGAACAGCGACACGCAGGGGGTTTTGGCACCCCGTGGTTGCCAGCCCTGAATGACATGTCTCAATCACAAGAGAATATAACTCATTACAAAATGAATAAACAGTCTTGATTATGATCTATATTTGCATAGTTTGTGATTATTAGGAAATTAACCGAGGAAAATGAATTCATGTAACTTCACCTTATTCTCTATTATCAAATTAATGGAATAAAAGGCTTTTTCACAGCAAAGCTAGTAGTACATACATGAAGACGACTTAGGAGATGATCCTTTCCCTTGGAAAAAAGAGTCACACCAGCAGAAAGATCACGAAAACCACGTAATTCCAGAATCTTCACATAGCCTCCCGCTCTGTGAGAAGAGAACCGGCTCTTGGGTATCATCCAGCTGAAACACGTCCAGCCAATACCAAACCAAGCCGGTGTGTGCCAAGGAAGTGTGGGGAGAATCAACAATGACTTTCTCTATGATGCCTAGCTAACTCCTTTCGTTCTTTTTTTCTTTTTTTCATGGTGCTGGGGATTGAACCCAGAGACATTCTACCTCCGAGCTATACCCCCAGACCCATTTCATTTTTTATTTGGAAACAAGGTCTCACTAAGTTGGTAAGGGCCTCACTAAATTGCTGAGGCTAGCTTCCAAACTGTGATCCTCCTGTGTTAACCTCCCAAGTACTGAGACTACAGACATGCACCATCATGCCTGGCTAAACTCTTTTACTCCTATTGGTTCATTTCCACCAGAAACCAAAGGATTTTGCAAATGGATTAGATTCTGCATATCAGTGTTCTAAATATAGGGTTCGTTTTACTTTCTACATTCAGAGGAGGAACCAGAAATGCCTCACTCCAGGAATAACTCAGGGAGAAATTGAACTGGGCATTAGAATATTACCCCTAGATGGATGGCATTTCATTCTGCAAAACAAAGGGTGGAACATGAGCAAAACCCTTCACTAGCAATCCAGCAATAAAAATACGTTTCCTTTGACTTTCGACATGTCCTGTCTCTTGATAATAAACCCAAAATTGATAAGTAATGAAACTTCATTCTGTCTTAAGAGAAGTGGATGTGAACATCATTAATATCATATCCCATACCAAGTGATTCTAGAAAATGCTTAGATAATTATGGGAGTAACCAGTTTCACATACTGTGAATAGAAGACACCCTCTTTGACCTAGTCTAGTCTGGATCCTTTAAACCGCGTAGGTCCTGAACTTGGTGTCTAACCCCACATTTTCCATTTGGATCAAGAGTCTTGAGGCCAGTTTAGGGAGAACCCCTCACACTTGATACCTGAATGCCACAATATTTGATCAAATTCTTCATCCCCAACCATCGCCAGGTGTTATATGATATCCCAGGCCTCCTTCAGCAAGAATTCTGTCAAGCTGGTTTAGCTGCCACTCCCTTGACACTTCCTCTCAGCAATTTTCCATGCACTGACCCCCACTCCTCCTTGCCTATAAACTCCCCAGGTCTTGGCTGTATTCAGTTTGGGCCTTGTTTTATACTGAAGTCTCATTTTTCTATTGCAATAGTTCCTGAATAAAATCTCTTTTTACCCAACTACTGTCCAGTTCCGGGTTTTCTCTGAGAGCAATAGGATTTATTTAACTTCTTCAGATTATGATCTGAATTCATCTCTTCCTTTTGTCCTCTCACACATAGTTTTATACACAAAAAATATGTATCTCCATTTAATTTAATGCAAGAAGATGCTGAACTTTTTCTCATAGAGTTTCTGCTTCTCAAGCTGGAAAAATAATTGAAAACTCAATAAATGCTTAGATTTTCTCCAATCTAAGAGAAAGATCTATCAACAGAGAAGGTCACAGAGAGAAGACACTTGACTCAGGAAAAGCGGTGTCCTAGGTATAAGTTTCAGAAAAGAATTCCAGCAGGAGTCAGTCAGAGCCACACAAAGATTAATTCAGGAAATGAGATGCATACTTGAGCTGGGCTACCTCAGGAGAGACACTTTTGTGGGTAAAGTAAGAAATACACATTCAAAAGTGAATGCGGGCTTTCATGGTAGCTTGGGCACAACTAGAGTGACGTCAAGGTAGAGTCACAGGATTTCCTGCCAGTTCTCCCTGTACTTGAACATTGCCCTCTATTGCTTAATTTTGCAGGCAAGGGCTCAGACTATCAAAGATTGCTAAGGTCAGGGTCTGGATTGAACTATAGTTGCTTGTTTTGCAAAGATTTGTGGGTATTTCCTGCATTCCTATAGGTCACGGTGACTAAGTTTATCTTTATTTTTCTGTATGCCCAGAGTTCTGCCTCAAATCTATTTATTTCTTTTTATTCACATTACAAAGTGTAAGGAGACAGCTAGATACAGTTAGAATGTGGATACAGTTAGAGTGACACGGGAATTAAGTTAATCTGTGTTTAATCCCAGATGAGTGGTGAATGCTTATAAACTCTCTTGGCCTATATTTTTTTATTTGTGATGTTGGAATATTTTTGTCTCTCTTGCAAGACTGTTATGAAGTTTAAGTTATAAAACTCAAGTCAGTCTCCTAACACGGTGTTGGAATAAAACAGGCACTCTCTAGACAACAATGATTATTATTCATTCAGTCCACAAATATTTATTGAAGCTCAATGACATTCCAAGCACAGTAGTAGGTTCTAGGGATAGAAAGATGGATAACATGTGCTTGCTCTCAAGAGTTCTCATAGGCTATTGGGAGAGATCATTAATGATGATAATAGCTCCTTATTGCCATAATGAGTTTTTAAATCAGCTGTGTGCTTTGGTACAATCACTTAATTTATCTATAAAATTGAAGACAGTATCAATCTTTCTGGATAGGAAAATAGAATGTACAACAGGTAATAGAGGAATTTAAAATGGGAAAGTAGTTACAAAATTATCAAAAGAGTCAAAAAGCCAAACAGGGGATGATGGGTAACCCAGGGATTTAAACAGTGGAAAGTCACTCCAAAACCAAATGCTGCATGAGAAAGGGAAAGGGCTGAGCCACAGGAGCTCAAGTCCATGAGGACATAGAGCCACATTCAGAAGCAGAATGCCCTGGCTTTTCTATGTCTACCATACCAATGGCATACCAACACGTCCATTACTGCAACCTAACAGGAGTCAGATGCCAGGGGAGTCTGGGAAACTCTCCTGGGCTACAGAGAGCAGCGGAGAGAATGGAGAAACAACTATCAGCACAATTATAATCCTTGCAGTATAATCAAATAAGATATATTAAATGTATATAAAACAAGTACACACAACATATATTAACTCCTTAATACTTTTAATTCTCAGTAATAAAAGATTCAGGAGACAACTATTTGCATATTTAACCAACTTTCTACTTTCCATATGCAAAACTCTGTATGATAACCAAAAAATGATGACATTTTTGTCATCCAATCAACTGATTTTTATCTAACCTAAGTACATTAACTAATCACTTTTGCATCCTGTAAACACAGCCAAAGTCCCTAAAGCTTCTCACAGCAAGGGATAAACAATTTGCTTATTTAAGGTGTGTGTGTGTGTGTGTGTGTGTGTGTGTGTGTGTGTGTGTGTGTTGGGGGTATGCAAAGAGAAGCAGGTGGATGATACATACGTGTTCTTGGTTAAGACTAAGTGCTTTGTTAGAACGCTTCCACAGCCACATAAAAAATGGCACAGAAAAGTAAACAGTGAATGTTTCCATGGTGGAAGAGGAAAGAGGAAAGGAGAGTGGTGTTATCATTAATGCTCATTCCTATTATTTCCTTCGACGTAGAGGGAGTTCCATCAACACAGCACGTCTTTCCTCTCTCCATAACCCCACCGACTCCACCTGGGGAAGCCTGAGAGGACCCAGTGACCACGTGACATCTGTCTGTGTGGCGGGTGCTCTCAGGAGGTCTGCTCCCCAACAGAAATAAACCGCATTTCCTCATACCAGCTTGTTTAGCGCTAGAAGTGATACTTGAACTCCATATGCCAACTTATTTTTTGGTGGATTTTTTTCAACGGATCTCTTTATTTTTCAATGGATTCACAATTAGTATGGTGAAAGAAAGTTGATGTTTATCGAACACCCTAAAAGACTTTATCTAGAGTGTATGTTACATATATGCATATATATATATATACACAATAATAATTACTATGTATAATTAAAGATAATCATAAATATACACATTCTATACACTTTCTATATTTCAAGCATTATCGTAGGAACTTTTTAGATGTGAGTCCATCCAATTCTCATAGAACGGATGATACAATTACTATCATCCCAACTTTAAAGATGTGGGAATTAGAGCACCGAGAGGTCTGGTAATTTGTGCGAGGTCATATAGCTTATGAGTGCAGGGAGACAGGACTGCGGCCTAGAGACTATTAACAAGCCTCCTAAGCCACCCCTCCTCAGCTATGTGTGTGGAGGGCCTAAGCTACATACTAGAAGACCGAAGCCAGAATCTCATCTATGAGAGGGATTACAGTTGATTTTGTTTTCTTTTTCCTTTGGAAATTTCTGTACTATATTCCATAAAGATCATTCTATTTCTTCCAGTCAAATATGATAGAGGGAAAAAGAGCAAGTATTGTCAAACTGAGTCCTTTAAAAGGTAACATGACCACCATATGATCTGGCTATACCACTACTGGGTATCATACCAAAGGGATTGAATCTAAAAAACAACAGTAATATATGCATACCCATGGTCATAGTAGCACAATTCACAGTAGCCAAATTATGGAACCAACCTAGATGTCCAACAACAGATGAATGGATTACAGAATTATGGGAAATATACACAATGGAATTCTACTCAGCAATAAAAAAGAACAAAATAACAGCATTTGCAAGAAAATGGAAAGATCTGGAGAACATTATGTTAAGTGAGATTAGCCAATCACAAAAAAAGAAGGGACATATGTTTTCATTAATATGCGCAACTTAGGGAGTAGTGGGGACACAAAAGGGACTCCAATGACAAAGGAGAACCCTCAGTGGTGCAAGGGAAGGGGTACAAGGGAAGG